>VYZU01080993.1:15396-33243 GCA_013401355.1 Ceyx cyanopectus | reverse complement strand
TCCAGCTTAACATTGCCTCTTGCCACTGGCTGCCATTTTGAAGAGTCTGGCTCCACCCTCATTACCCTCACCTTTAGCTATTTAGAGACATTGATGAGGTCCCTCCTCAGGTTCTTTCAGGCTAATGAGCCCCAGCTGTCTCAGCTTCTCTTCATAAGGGCGATACTCCACTCCCTTCAGTATCTTGGTGGCCCAGCCCTGGATTCTCTCTAGTAGCTCTCTGTCCCTACTTAACAGGGCTAGCATTATAGTGTACTAGTACATTCTATTTGTATGTGGTGTGATTAACTACTTTCATTTTAATCTAATTTTAACCAAAGGATTGGCACATAAATAACCTACATTAGGTGTCGAGGCTGTAGAGGGAATCAAGTAAGTTTAGTAAATAAAGTAGAAATTATACTATTTTAATTTTAGTTAGACCAGTTCTCTAGAACTTCACACCTTCCACTTTAAAGCTAGATTAAATCTTACAAACATTTAATGATTAGGTAGAGCTTGATATGGACTTGATAAGAGAATTAAGGGAATAATAAGATAATTGTTCTTACCAGATAGAATGGTTTAAAAAAAAATTAGCATTTCCTTTATTCATTCTATGAGATAATGACCTTTATCTTTGATCAGACATTATGCAAGATAAAATCTTTTGTCTTTAATTATAAACTTAAGACTAACCCTTCCAGATATTCCAGGATATAATTCTAGAGTGTCTTCAGGCTTTGCAACAAGTGCATTTCAGTGCTAGTATTAATGAAACAAATAGTTTTTGACTGGAAGAAAAAACAGTCTTGTAATGACAGAAGGGATTCCTCATGACTGCAATCAAAACTCATTTCTACATTTACAAAAAAAACCCCAACCCTTAAATGTTGCAGTCTCTGAGTTTTGTGCCTCATTCCAGCTGTCTGAGACAGCTTTTGAATCTACCAGCTGATTTCAGCCACCTTTGGAAGGAGAATAGAACTGTCAAAGATAATAGACAACTGAATAAAATTGAAGAGCCTTATTACAGCTCCCAATCTGCAACATGAGTTCAGCACCTATTAGACACCAGCAAATGATCATGAGTTCTTAATACTGGGCTCCACAAAGTGTTAAGAGGCCAGGATTCAGGAGTTCTGCTGCTCTTAGACCTAGTTATCAATGAGGATGAAACTGAAGTTAATGTATGTGTGATGGAAGCAAAATTCAAAGGGATGAATTTGCTTGGTGTCCTGAAAGAGCTGACACAGAAAAGTGGATCCAGCCCGTAAAAGACTTTTAAGCAGGGTCTGAGTGTGTGAGGGGTTTGAAGAATAGAAAATATAGCCCTCACATTCAGGCAGACAGAAAAAGTGATCTAACAAAGACAGGCTCTTTTGTCTGAGTTCAAGGAAGGAAAAATTGAAGACATGGAGGTAAGTGGAAGGTAAAGAGGCAAAAAGGTTTACTATAGATAAATTTGGCCAGACCAGCCTGCTATCTGTTCCTAGAAAAGTAGCTTATTTTTGGACACAGAAAACAGAGTTGATCTAATCTACCCAACTTCACTTGGAGGATTCCTTGATGCAGAATATTTTTGGTGCTTGAAGTTTACATAGATTTATAAAGCACACAGAAAAAAAAAAAATGAGGAAAAATGCCTCCAAGGTTATTAAATATATTAACACCTGTTCTTCTTAAGAATTTAGTGAGCTATACATTTATGGAGTCAAGGAGACATTGGCAGCAATAAAGCCAGATATTCACCCCATTTTTATTCTCTTTCATTGGCATTTACTGACAGATGGACTTCTTGTCTGATCAGTATGATCATCCTCATACTCCTGATTGTGGTTCAGCATTTGCACAGGTTGCCCAGAGAGGCTATGGAGTCTCCATCCTTGAAGATATTCAAAAGCTGTCTGGACATGGTCAAGGGCAATCAATCAGGAGGGTTGGACCAGAGGACTTACAGAGGTCCTTTCCAACTTCAACCATGCTGTGATTCTCTGACTGGAGAGGACAGAGCCATGTGATGAAGCTCCTTAATGGTATCTTCTAGTCACATCTTATTTTCCTGGTACCCTGAAATATTTCAAAACATAAAGCTGGGGTACACGCTGAATTTGATGGCTAAACAAAGCTGGGTGTCATGGTTACTGAAAGGGATGATTGATACAGAAGAAATTAGAGAAGCCTGAAGACACGAAAAAATAGAAAACTATTAACACAAAGTACCAGATTCTGCTTGTCATGATGCTGAAGGAACAGAAGAAAGATACTTGACTTAGAGTGCTAACCAATTATGGGGTTACAATCAGCCTAGAGTGAGGTAAAGTCTACAGAGAGGGGAAGCAAGGACAGGTAGTCTGGGAGGAATACAAAGCATCAGGTTAGGAAAGCTAGAGCACAGACACAAATCTGGTCAGGGACATCAAGGGTAACAAGGAACACTTATACAGCTATGTCAGGGAGAAAAGGAAGAAGAGGGAAGATGTGGGCCCCCTCCAGAAGGAAACAGACCTGCTCAGAAGGCCTATGGAGAAGTCTGAGGTGCTCAATGATTTCTGTGCCTCAGCCTTCACCAGCAAGGGTTCCAGCCACACCTGAGTTGCAGAAGACAAAGGCAGGGACTAGGAGGAGGCAGATCTACACACTGTAAGTGAAGATCAGGTCAGACCATCTAAAGAACCTGGAGAGGTACAGGTCCATGGAACCCAATGAGATGCATCCCAGCAGCAGTGTTGTTGGCAGTACCTAAATGAAGTAGCTATTTTGAAAGACTTGCTAGTTAAGTCCTGCCTGAGGCTGAATGCCTCTGAATTTGATAGTTCAACCAAATAATTTCCTGGAGAGCTGAGTATTTATTACCTTTCACCAGTGTGAAAATAATTAAACATAAATTGAATTTTAAGTGGGAAGGTTAGGATAAATTAAACTACTTAGAGGCATTGACTTGTTGCGAATCTTCCTCCCAAATCTAGCAGAAACACTAAATTTATTGTGGCTACATTTGACTCTTCACTGGCTATAGTTAAACACCTTTTTGCATGGGTGAATTATGTGGCTAAGGCTTTCTGAGGAAAATAGTTAGTGGAAAGATTTTTCTCTGATCCATTTCTGAACTGAGTCACAAAAGTATGCACCAATATTTTCATAGGAATTAGAATCTTTAGCTCCATTCCACAGGGGTGGAAAATACTTTCTATTTGACAGAAAATATGTTATTTAGTGTGCTCAGATAAGCTGTCTGGTTGTTTAAGCTTTAAGATCTTATCACCTTAATAGCCATTCTTGTCAAAGAAGATACATGAGCATTTGAGGTCTGTATTTATAGAGACCAATGCTGAATCCTGGCATTTTATTTAGGGAAACTTTATCCTCATAAATTGTCCCAAGTGACAAAATTTGGCACTGGAGCAAATACAGATAGATTTTAAAACATGACTGTAAACCCAAAGACTTATCTTGATGGCTAGTGGCCTCAGTATTTATACTGAGTTATTATACTGAGGTTTCTTTATGGGACATTGCCCCACTTAAAGCCCATAGGGAGGTGTCTTCAGGGCAGTGGTGTCCTGCTGCCAACCCTGGATGAGTGGTGGATTGCTGGACCCCAAAGTGTCAGGGGAAGTGGTTTCATAAGTTTAAATCTTGCTTTGCCAATGCAAGCAGCACCTGCAAAGTGCACGAGCTGGGTAGAAATTTGCTGCACACTCCTTCCCTGAGCACTTAGAGCAATTGTGCCCGTGAGAGTTTCACTGTCTGAGGTGGAAAGCATTGTTTATTCTTCCTTAGGATCTGGCTGTTAATAGGAGCCCACGGAGGGCTCTAGCTGGGAGAGGCTGACATTCAGGTACATATTTTGCCCATGCCTCTGAATTTGCATTAGCTCTGCACGTCTGCACATCAGTGTGTCACACACTCGTGCTGACAGCCCCAAGAGGGATCACTTGCATTATTATCTAAATCCCACCAGTCTGCTTGGATCTGATGATGACACTAATATCCCCTATTTCTGTACAAAGAAAACTGCAATGAGCAAATCAAGAAGGATGGCAGATGGGAGCTGCAGCTTAACCAGGTGTGGGGGTTTTGAGGGACTAGTCTGGAGTTTTTTGCTCATTATCTTTTCATATGGTACTTTCTCAGAAAAAAAAACCCCAAAACAATGTATTTCTGGTCTCTCAATTGTCTGTGTGCTTGTACACATGTACATAACTATCTCTAATCTTCTTCTGCAATATTGGCAGCTTGATTTTTTTTAAAATCAGAACAGTTGCCAGTAGCTCTGTCTCTTCCTGATTCCCATTCTGGCAAAGACATGATTTCACAAAGCACATCTAACTGTTCTTATTTTCCAGATTGTCCCAAAGTTTGATCTTTTTAAAAGCAAAGAGAGGAAAGGCACCTTGAGTCTTATTGCTACTGCTGCTTCTCTTTAATGGTTAGATGGTGACACTGCTTCACACAGGATTACTGTCACTGGTGCAGAAGGGAGAGGAGATTGGCTGCCTTGAGGAATGAGGTGAGATGATAAAAGAAAGAGGATGTTACCTCTTCAGCATCTGGCTCTGTCTCTTGCTTTTCATTCCATGTGTTCTGTGTTGAGCCAAGGTGGGATTCAAAGGAGATTCTTGCCTTTGCACGCCTGCCGTTGTTCAGCAAACTGCAGACTGAAAGAATTGTGACAAATCTATTTTACTTAAAATAACTGAACTGTGTAATTGTTTGAGAAGGCTCAGCATTCAGATGCCATAAAGCTGGAGTTATGCAGATCACCAAAGGCAGAGCATACAGTGACAGAGTGATGCAGAAAATTGGCTCGTGCTCTATTATTCTTTGGTAAGCATTGAGATAATTACATTACTTAAGTGCTCAGATTGCAGCAAACATGGTTTTAAGANCTTAGAGGCATTGACTTGTTGCGAATCTTCCTCCCAAATCTAGCAGAAACACTAAATTTATTGTGGCTACATTTGACTCTTCACTGGCTATAGTTAAACACCTTTTTGCATGGGTGAATTATGTGGCTAAGGCTTTCTGAGGAAAATAGTTAGTGGAAAGATTTTTCTCTGATCCATTTCTGAACTGAGTCACAAAAGTATGCACCAATATTTTCATAGGAATTAGAATCTTTAGCTCCATTCCACAGGGGTGGAAAATACTTTCTATTTGACAGAAAATATGTTATTTAGTGTGCTCAGATAAGCTGTCTGGTTGTTTAAGCTTTAAGATCTTATCACCTTAATAGCCATTCTTGTCAAAGAAGATACATGAGCATTTGAGGTCTGTATTTATAGAGACCAATGCTGAATCCTGGCATTTTATTTAGGGAAACTTTATCCTCATAAATTGTCCCAAGTGACAAAATTTGGCACTGGAGCAAATACAGATAGATTTTAAAACATGACTGTAAACCCAAAGACTTATCTTGATGGCTAGTGGCCTCAGTATTTATACTGAGTTATTATACTGAGGTTTCTTTATGGGACATTGCCCCACTTAAAGCCCATAGGGAGGTGTCTTCAGGGCAGTGGTGTCCTGCTGCCAACCCTGGATGAGTGGTGGATTGCTGGACCCCAAAGTGTCAGGGGAAGTGGTTTCATAAGTTTAAATCTTGCTTTGCCAATGCAAGCAGCACCTGCAAAGTGCACGAGCTGGGTAGAAATTTGCTGCACACTCCTTCCCTGAGCACTTAGAGCAATTGTGCCCGTGAGAGTTTCACTGTCTGAGGTGGAAAGCATTGTTTATTCTTCCTTAGGATCTGGCTGTTAATAGGAGCCCACGGAGGGCTCTAGCTGGGAGAGGCTGACATTCAGGTACATATTTTGCCCATGCCTCTGAATTTGCATTAGCTCTGCACGTCTGCACATCAGTGTGTCACACACTCGTGCTGACAGCCCCAAGAGGGATCACTTGCATTATTATCTAAATCCCACCAGTCTGCTTGGATCTGATGATGACACTAATATCCCCTATTTCTGTACAAAGAAAACTGCAATGAGCAAATCAAGAAGGATGGCAGATGGGAGCTGCAGCTTAACCAGGTGTGGGGGTTTTGAGGGACTAGTCTGGAGTTTTTTGCTCATTATCTTTTCATATGGTACTTTCTCAGAAAAAAAAACCCCAAAACAATGTATTTCTGGTCTCTCAATTGTCTGTGTGCTTGTACACATGTACATAACTATCTCTAATCTTCTTCTGCAATATTGGCAGCTTGATTTTTTTTAAAATCAGAACAGTTGCCAGTAGCTCTGTCTCTTCCTGATTCCCATTCTGGCAAAGACATGATTTCACAAAGCACATCTAACTGTTCTTATTTTCCAGATTGTCCCAAAGTTTGATCTTTTTAAAAGCAAAGAGAGGAAAGGCACCTTGAGTCTTATTGCTACTGCTGCTTCTCTTTAATGGTTAGATGGTGACACTGCTTCACACAGGATTACTGTCACTGGTGCAGAAGGGAGAGGAGATTGGCTGCCTTGAGGAATGAGGTGAGATGATAAAAGAAAGAGGATGTTACCTCTTCAGCATCTGGCTCTGTCTCTTGCTTTTCATTCCATGTGTTCTGTGTTGAGCCAAGGTGGGATTCAAAGGAGATTCTTGCCTTTGCACGCCTGCCGTTGTTCAGCAAACTGCAGACTGAAAGAATTGTGACAAATCTATTTTACTTAAAATAACTGAACTGTGTAATTGTTTGAGAAGGCTCAGCATTCAGATGCCATAAAGCTGGAGTTATGCAGATCACCAAAGGCAGAGCATACAGTGACAGAGTGATGCAGAAAATTGGCTCGTGCTCTATTATTCTTTGGTAAGCATTGAGATAATTACATTACTTAAGTGCTCAGATTGCAGCAAACATGGTTTTAAGAGTGCTGCTCTTCTGCTTAACTGGAATGAAACCCCAAAGTTTCTGAACTACATTTTGCTTTGGGTGTTGAAGGCTGAAATTTTCTCTGAAGAAATCAGGTTTCAGTGGAGTGCAGGAGATAAAGCTGATCTGGACCATTTTCTGCTTCACATGCATCAAAAGTGTCACAATTAAGACTGTTTGCCATGGTAGGAGAGGAAAAAAAATCAAAAAATGAATGAAAGGCACAGCAGGGTATTGATAAGAAGAATATTTTAGCTGACCTTCACTTGTTAGGGGAATTTCTCTCTGAGGACGGGCATGTGGGTGTATCTTGAGCTTGTGCCTGTCATCAAACAGGCAGCTGCTCTGCCAGTGCTTTAACTTTGCACTCTCCAAAGTTCTGCCTATCCCAGGTAATTTAAGTAAAAATGATTTCCCTTAAAAATCTCTGTTATGCAATATTGCAGTTTCCTATTGAAAGTTTCCTTTAGTAGTCTTTCTATTATTTGATATCTGTTTCTTTCAGGGAGGGGTAATTAAGAGCCAGGAAAAAAAAAATTAAAAAATTAACTCACCTTTCTGATGTATTTTCAAAAGATTCAATTAGGGAACACAAAACAAAATTCTTTTAAAAGCATGATTGATGTGGGAGCTCCATCTAGGTGCTGTCATTTGCTATGGGGGCTTTTTATTAATGCATATTGCATGGTAGAGATGTGTGGGCCAGGATGCCAGGCTGCTGACAGTGTTCGTGTGTGGTATATGTGTTGCATGAATAGATGGGCTCTGTAGAGGTGCAGTTTGCTTCTTCTTTCACTGTTCCATTTCTTTAATCACAACTGAAACTGAAAGATCTTACTGTGAGGCAAGGAGTTTTGAGTGAAAAGGGCTGTCAAGAAAAATCTACCTTGAAGGGGAATATTTTATATGTGGAATGTTGCTTTCTCTGGAATGCAAATGCTTAAAAGCTGGTGGTTGTACCCTGTATCCTGCATTCTGCAGAGGACTGGGAATCTATTTATGACCATTTGATCTTCTGATTTTCTGCATATATATGCTCATATATACATATGTATATATACATATTATATTAATCTGTACTCATATACTTATAGGTGATTTGTCAATATGTAGATATATATAGTATGTGTTGACAGCATAATAAGCTGTAAAAAAATTGCCTACCAATAGCCTTTAGTGTTAGGAGCTGCTTCTGACTGAAGGCAGGGTCTTTTTCTCACCTAGAGAAGGGCAATAACCTTTAAAACCCTTAATATTTTTGAAAATGCATTTCAGAAAGTCTTTTTTTGACATCAACAATTTGTCTATAAAAAGAGTAACTTACATTATCTTGCTCTCTCTCCTTTTTACTTTGTTTTTGTTTGTGTGGTTTTTTTTGTTGGGTTTGGGTTTTTTATATCAGTGATGTGTGATCACTGATATAAATGAAATGAAACTGATGAAAGGAAAATTTCAATTACTTTTATTGAAAGGTTATAACTAATTATCTTGAGTACCAATACCAGTACCTCTGGGGAAGCCTAAGGTGGTCTCATGTTGTTGGGAGAAGTTAAAATGTAGGTGCTAGTCAACAGTTTCAAACACATTCTGAAAAAAATATACAATAACATTTTTTCTCCAGTCTTCTAAGGAAAATTCAGGCAGTAGTTTAAGGATTACAAAGAGTTAGACTTAAAAACCAGAAATTTTGTTTGTGAATCATGTAATAAAATAGTTCAAGAAATTGTTTAATGGTGATTTGATATAAGCAAAAGAGAAGTTTGTGTATTTTTTCCTTCTTTTTTTCTTCAGATATCTTACATTTTTCCTTGGAACTGTGTATAAACATGTTAAATACATTCAAATAAGAATGAAATTTGAAGCTGAAAACACTTATGTACATTAATAGCTTTACTGATATTTGTGCTTGAGCAAATTGGTACGTGTGATTGCACACGATTTAATCTTTTGCTCATATCAGAGAGCTGAGAGTTGGCCCTGGTTGGACTTCAGTATTATTTAATATGGTTTCCTGCAAAGAGTAACTCAGATACCCTTCTTTGAGCTGCTTTTGAAACCAGAGTTGAACACAGGCTGAGCAACAATTCCATTCACACACACACAAAATAAAATGCACTCAGACAATAAATCCTTCAAAACTGCTTGTAAGATTGCTTTGCTACAGCACTAGCTACTTAAAGAACTTTGGAATTGTCCAGTAAATAAAAGGTGCCATTAGAAACTGCTAATAAAGTTTAGAGAACCACCAAGTGAAAAATTTCAAAAGAGCAGTCTTTCAATAGAAATGACACTACTTTACTACTAGTAGGAAAATTATCCAAGGGGTAGAAGATGAAAGGCTCAGAAAATCTAACTTTTTATATAGTGGAGCACTCAGATCCATTTCCTGTAGGTTTAAAATGAAAATTGCCATTTAAGAATAGAGATTTGGAACAAATGGCAGAGCTGGCAGGAAGAACTGCAGGACCTTGGATTCCAAAGAAAATAAGTTAACGTGAACATACTGTGTACATATTGCCAGGAGTAAGGAGAAAAGGGCAATAAGGTAAAACATTTGTCTGAATATATGTCTCAAGACCTGTGCTCAGGCAATGGTGGTTTTTCATCCATTATATGAGAGCCATTAGATGAGCTCAGTAAATTTACTGTTTGAAGACACCTAGGTAAAATAGAACTTTTTTTTTCTTTTTTTTTTCTTTTTTTTTTTTCAATGGAATAGCTGTTCAGATTAGAGTCATTGTAGGGTATGAAGAAAAGTGTTCAGGGAAAAATATCTAAAAAAGGAGAGACTGGGCCACATTGTTAGGAAACAACAAATTTTCTATTGCAGAATCTCCTTAAACTGGCCAAACGCCTTGACATCAGATAATGAGCTGTATTTCCTGAATAAGAGTCTGAGAAACTCATAATTACTCATAAATCCATGTACTGGAAAATTTGGATCATTTAATGAGTTGGCAGCAAACTTCAAAGGCAAGGTTTTCATATATAATTAGTAGAAACTAACGGACAATGGGTAAATAAGAATAAACGCAGATGAAGCTTTGAGGCCTTAAGACAAACCCATCCATATATTTTGGATATTAAATATTTCCTTCATGGTCTTCTACAGTGATGATCACTTCTACAAGTAGTTTGAGGCAAGATGTTCAAACAATAATACATATCTTGCCTTATTGTAGAAGAATATTGGAATATTCACCTTCCTCACAGGTGCCCTTAGTTGCTAAAACAGGGTGAGTCACATCAAGGCCAATGATGCTGTATAATTTAGTGCTGTAAGCTGGTTTTGGTTTTCTGTGGTTTTTTTGATGAGGCCTGACTTGGTCATGGTGATGCTCAAATACAGAAAGATCTATCTTTTGGAAATGTAAGTCTTGCCTCTGTGTTCTTGAATTGATTTGGATTTCCCCTGCATGTCTTTGCACCTTGTACTTATACTCCTCAGTGAACATCCAACTTGACATCAGCTTTACAACTGGTTGCCCTCTCATGTGGCACAAGCATGACCAAGCAGATTCAGCAAGCTCTGCACATGTCTCATTAACACTGATCTGAATAGTAAATATTTTTAATTAATTTTTTTTTTATCCACATCCAAGCTTTTGAAAACAATAAGCCTGAGTCTCCATATTTGTGACTGCCTAAAATAATTAGGGGCTTCTACTTTTATATCTAAATCAAACTTCCTTTTGTCTCTTTTTCTCTCCTTTTTAAAATTGGTGAAAAACTCCCATCTCCTTCTTCCACCCATCTTCCCATCCCTGTCTATGGCATTTTTGAAGTTTTAAAGTTTATCCTTAAAAACCCCTGCAGAAATCCAACCTCTCAGCTCACAGATACGAGACACTCCATCTACTAGAAACCTCTGTAACTCAGATTTCTTTATCCCCACTGTGGGAGCACCTACCTGCTTGCTTTTTCTTTGCATTTTCTGCATATCCCCCATGCTGCAGCATTTTCTTGACCTCCATACTTCCTTCTCTGCTTGCCATTACGTACTTGGCATTTTCCTCCACTCTGCTACAGCACACTGGCCTGCACTCTGACTCCACGTCCTCATCTTCACGCTTGTCTGCCCCTCCTCTGCATCCCTCCTGGTCCCTACATTAGTCTCACTCAATTTGCTATCCTGTTTCTGAATGCATTTTTCCCTCCCTGCTGCTCCCGCCATCTCTGGCACGGCCATATTCTCCTGTCCCCTGTCTGGTCCTCACGGGGTAGCTAACGGACCGTCAGCTTCCCCGATGCCATCCTGTCTTCTGCCCGACTGCAGATGACAAGGGCTGGTATCCATCTTCACTGGTTTGCCCTCACTTTCACCCAGAAACTTTAAATGGATCTGGCAACTAACCTCCTGAGATCAGCCTTGGCCTAGCCCTTGTGTGCTAATGTGAGATGGAAGGTGTTTTACTTCCAGATCAAGTGTCACAATTTGAGAAATTAAAAACCCAAACCAAAACAATTGTTATAGACCCCAAATTATTATTAATATATTAACCTTTTTATTAATATATTAACTATACAACCTGTGTGAAACCCTTACAAAATGTTAATGGCAGTAACTGAGCTCAAATCCTAAATGAATGAACCTTGTTTGGCTTTTTTTTTTTTTTTTCCTCTGGCTTTCACCTCTCCATGGAAAGTTATCTCATGCTTTGGAACAATTTCTGCCATTTCTGTGACAGCTGCCTGTAAAAAACTAGAAATGATGTCAATTTCATTCCGATAGCTCTTGCTGCACACTGTAGAAAACTAATCATGACCTAAAACTAATCACTGGACCTAATAAAACACCTTGCCTTCTCTAACTTCGAAAACTATATTTTATTTCTAAAGTTAATCTCCCTTAAATATGTGGGGAGGGAGGACAATAGGCTATGTCCTCTCAGCACAGGCTGGGAATCTCAGGTGCAGTGTGCTTTTGACAGCTCTGAATCGCAATCCATCACTTAGCAGACAAATAGAGGCTACGGTCTCTCTGCAGCAGCTCTTTTTCACCACCAGGATGACATCTGTGCCCTCTGCAAAGGATTGCACAATGTCAGCTTCAGAGAGGGATAGGTTTCAAACATGGCTGGGTCTGAGCAGGCTGTTTGCAAGAGCTGATTCTCCAGGGGTGGTATTTTTGTCGTCCAAAAGTTTCAGCAAGCACGTGCTGAAATAGAACAGCTGGATAGTGACAGCAAAGGGAGGATCACAGCCATGTAGCTACATGTCACAGGTAAAAGAAGGTAGACTGGTTTATGCAAAACTCCATCTGAGAGAAGAGTAGATGCAACATGTACACCAGAGGATCACAAAATGTTAATTTCTGGTGTAATTTCTGAAAATAGGGGTTAAGATTTGTCTGGGGGCAAATTACATTGAATATACATATTATAAAGTGAATGTGCAGGTGAGTTAAGAGGCTGGGAGACAACACAGCAAGAATAATTGGAAGTTAGTTACACAGTTCAACACTTTTACTGAACATAACCCTTCAAAATATATTGAAGGGTTATATAAAATATATTTGTTGAAAATATAGTGCACATTTAATAATCAATGTCGTTCTCAATAAAGAGCAAAAGCAAAAATGCTAATCTATAGCTAATCTGTAATTTCTCAGCTGTTTCCTTATTTTACTAGACTTTTCTTTCTCATTATGACCTTGTTAGTACTCTGACATTGTCAAAACATCTGAATGTTAGGGTCATTTAGGACCATGTTTTCCCATAAAGTTATTTAATACACTTAACTCTTAGGGAGGACTAGAAATATGTATTTTCACTTGCAAGGTCAAATAGAATGGTGGGATTATGAATCCAGGTATTTACTTGATTATTTCTTACGGTGGACATGTTCTTTCAGTAAAATTGAAATGGTTTTGATTAATCATGGAATGAGTTTAACAAAATTTGATATTACTAATTAAACAATAGATTTTCTTCTTAAGAACAATTCCTCTGGAAATAGTGTATCATAATCAAAAAGCAGTATAATAACCCAAGAACTCTTTTCTAATAAATCATTTCCTGATGTATATTTGGTATTTATACTGATAGAGGAGAAAACAGTAATTGTATAATTGCTTCCTATTGATATGTACAATTCAGTGGCTCTCAGTCACCTTCTGGCTTTGCAGAAACCATTTGACAGTTCGATAGATTTTTAAGCCATTAGGGACCAATAGATCATCTTGTTTGATCTTTCTGCATAAAACAGGTCAGAGAATTTCATCTGTTTACTCCTGCATTGAGTAGGCAACTGGTATTTGATCACCAAAGCTTGTCTCTTTGTTGCACAGTTTACCTTTGTTTTTTTTTTTGTTTGCTTGTTTGTTTTCAAATGGGGGAGATTACTTCCTATTTTACAACCTAAGATGTAAATATTCATTAATGTTTCTGATAAATAGTGGGATTTAATGTACTATAAAAGTGAACAGTATTTCCAGTGGTGAGCTAACAGGATTTTTTAAGCAATGTGATATTGGGACAAAGTAATCAGTGGTGTCTCCATCAGGAAGGATTTTTACCAATTCAGGCCAAGAATTTTTGGTATAATGGTGAAAATTTGACGAAGATATACGGTACAAAAATGTCATGTTTTAAAAATGTCAAAAATAAAAAGTTAAACAGAAAGTGAAAGGGGTTTCATCTAAGCTATTTGACCAGGTTCCCCTTATGGTAAATGGAGAAAGACAGGAAAGAATGGCAATTCATCCCATTTGAAGATAAATGTCTGACACAGACTCAGAATTGCTCTCTCTCACAGTCTCTCTCCATTGCTCCTGCAGGAATTTAAGTGACTAGCTTAGGCTAAGCAACCAACTTTCAAATGGCTNTAAGGTATCAATCATGAAGAATTCCTTTGAAATATTACAGAGCTGCAAGAACTAAGTACTTCTGAAAAATCAGGTAATATTGGTAATATTGATTTAGGGTGAGAGAAGAGGAGAGTTGTTGTGTGTTTGTTTCCATTTGATAGGAATTGCATGTTCAGATTTTATTATATGAGAGTATGAGATTTTTAATACATTGAGCTATTAATTTCTTTAAGTGTCTGGGTTTGGCAATGATGCAATAGATATCAACACTGTTGTCTCTTAGCAACATCAATTAGTTTTTGAAACAAAGGAGGGTTTGCAAACTTGGATTTTTCCCCATGTTTTTACATGGTCTTGTTCATTTGTGTGTATGCACATGTGTGTGTATCTGTGAACATGTTAGTGAAAGAATCAGCTATTGTTTTAGAATGGAGGAGACAGGACTTCAGCTTATGAAATTATAGGAATAAGTGGTGCAGGGCAGGCAAAAACACTTCTTGTGGAGTCCTGCCTCTTTCACTGAGCACCTGACAAGATCTGAACATCCCCTGAGTGTCTCAGTTAGCCATGCATGCATGTTTATCACAGCATGCCTCCCTTCCAAATGCTGCTAGAAAGGGATGGAAAGTCACTGCAAATTATCTGTCACACCCAGCAGTACTATACACAGCAAGTTGCTACTAAAAAAAAATTGCCCTCTCACCTGGAAGAATTTGTCTAGAGTAAGAAATTATTTGCCCTACATCCAAACTGATTCTATGACTTGTTCAATTAAACTCAGGTTTGAAAGGATTTAAGTACCTTTGGCTCAGTGTTTGCACTGGTTTCATTAACCAGCTGCTCCAGAAATTGCATTCTTTTCAATGCCTACACCCATGCATGTGGTTTATGGAAGTACAAGGTTCTTATGATTGAAAGGAAGATCTCACCAATCAAAATTCCATTTTGGTTTCTTTTACGTTCCCTCACTATTTATAGATATATCCTCTGACCATATTTTGTGTCATATCTCCTCCATCTCTGAAGTTTGGCACTTACATACTCAAAAATAAGTCACGTTCTTCCTTCACAAGAGCTCAGTGTGAATAAATTTGCATTCAGAATGTGTTGGTGGGGACAGAAGAGTAAGTCTGGTGCTGTAATGACATAACCATTGCTTATATTTATTTAATGACACTTAATGGTGCAATAACCACATCAAGCCTTGATACCGCTCCATTTACACCACCATAGAAGATTATGCAGATTCCCCCTCATGCCTTGCTTTGCCTTGCTTTTCCCCCTCCCCTACCTTCTGTCAAACTAACATTTTTTGAGAAAAAAAATGTAGGGGAAAGCAGTGTTCATGTCACCATGGGTGATCTCTGACATTTGGATCTTTTTTACTCAAGTGTCATGTTTCTGCTGCAGCCTACCTGTCATTACACAGAAAATCACAGAATCACACAACTACCAGGCTTGGAAGGGACCTCAAAAGATCATCTAGTCCAACTCCTCTCCCAGATCAAGTCACACAGGAATGAGTCCAGGTAGGTCTGGAATGTCTCCAGAGCAGGAGACTCCACAACCTCCCTGGGCAGCCCCTGCCAGGCTCTGCCACCCTCACTGGGAAGATGTTTCTCTTTACTTTTACTTGGAACCTCCTGTGTTGTATCTTACACCTGCTGCCCCTTGTCCTGTCATTGAACATCACTGAGAAGAACCTGTAAAAAGAAATAAATCTATATTTATGAATTAATTTATATTATATAGGCCCTTACACAATATGCACAGTCCTTTTCAAACCTCATAACTCTCTGGAATCAGCAGCAGCTGGGTAAGAGCTTTCCCATTTGGGTCTGAAGATTTTAGTGCTGTGAAGTTTGAAGTTGTCTGTAGTTACTTTGGTGATTTCCTTTATTGTTTCTTTCTTTTGGCAAATATGAATGTCATTAGACTGCAAAAATCTTTCCCTCTGGATCTGATGTAATCTTTATTTACTGGAGCTGTTTAAATCACAGTGAAAGACTTCTAAATGAACTGAAGGAAATAATTCAGCTTTTGAAGGCAGATGCCTATGATGACCTAACAGTCTTCTTTTTATTTCTTTTTTGTTTCATCACTAACTTCTGTGATTCTGTCAATGTTTCAAATGTGATTTCCAAGTGCCAGTGAAATAGCTTCATGTTAGAGGGTTATTTTTAAAATTCAGTGCATCCAAACTTCATGAAAAATATGCAAATTATCTTCATTATAACCATATCTTGTCTCAACATGCAGCATACGTAGAGCCAAAAATGAATGTGTTCATGGCATCTTTTGGGTCCTAAGATCCAATTANTGGATTTTTCCCCATGTTTTTACATGGTCTTGTTCATTTGTGTGTATGCACATGTGTGTGTATCTGTGAACATGTTAGTGAAAGAATCAGCTATTGTTTTAGAATGGAGGAGACAGGACTTCAGATTATGAAATTATAGGAATAAGTGGTGCAGGGCAGGCAAAAACACTTCTTGTGGAGTCCTGCCTCTTTCACTGAGCACCTGACAAGATCTGAACATCCCCTGAGTGTCTCAGTTAGCCATGCATGCATGTTTATCACAGCATGCCTCCCTTCCAAATGCTGCTAGAAAGGGATGGAAAGTCACTGCAAATTATCTGTCACACCCAGCAGTACTATACACAGCAAGTTGCTACTAAAAAAAAATTGCCCTCTCACCTGGAAGAATATGTCTAGAGTAAGAAATTATTTGCCCTACATCCAAACTGATTCTATGACTTGTTCAATTAAACTCAGGTTTGAAAGGATTTAAGTACCTTTGGCTCAGTGTTTGCACTGGTTTCATTAACCAGCTGCTCCAGAAATTGCATTCTTTTCAATGCCTACACCCATGCATGTGGTTTATGGAAGTACAAGGTTCTTATGATTGAAAGGAAGATCTCACCAATCAAAATTCCATTTTGGTTTCTTTTACGTTCCCTCACTATTTATAGATATATCCTCTGACCATATTTTGTGTCATATCTCCTCCATCTCTGAAGTTTGGCACTTACATACTCAAAAATAAGTCACGTTCTTCCTTCACAAGAGCTCAGTGTGAATAAATTTGCATTCAGAATGTGTTGGTGGGGACAGAAGAGTAAGTCTGGTGCTGTAATGACATAACCATTGCTTATATTTATTTAATGACACTTAATGGTGCAATAACCACATCAAGCCTTGATACCGCTCCATTTACACCACCATAGAAGATTATGCAGATTCCCCCTCATGCCTTGCTTTGCCTTGCTTTTCCCCCTCCCCTACCTTCTGTCAAACTAACATTTTTTGAGAAAAAAAATGTAGGGGAAAGCAGTGTTCATGTCACCATGGGTGATCTCTGACATTTGGATCTTTTTTACTCAAGTGTCATGTTTCTGCTGCAGCCTACCTGTCATTACACAGAAAATCACAGAATCACACAACTACCAGGCTTGGAAGGGACCTCAAAAGATCATCTAGTCCAACTCCTCTCCCAGATCAAGTCACACAGGAATGAGTCCAGGTAGGTCTGGAATGTCTCCAGAGCAGGAGACTCCACAACCTCCCTGGGCAGCCCCTGCCAGGCTCTGCCACCCTCACTGGGAAGATGTTTCTCTTTACTTTTACTTGGAACCTCCTGTGTTGTATCTTACACCTGCTGCCCCTTGTCCTGTCATTGAACATCACTGAGAAGAACCTGTAAAAAGAAATAAATCTATATTTATGAATTAATTTATATTATATAGGCCCTTACACGATATGCACAGTCCTTTTCAAACCTCATAACTCTCTGGAATCAGCAGCAGCTGGGTAAGAGCTTTCCCATTTGGGTCTGAAGATTTTAGTGCTGTGAAGTTTGAAGTTGTCTGTAGTTACTTTGGTGATTTCCTTTATTGTTTCTTTCTTTTGGCAAATATGAATGTCATTAGACTGCAAAAATCTTTCCCTCTGGATCTGATGTAATCTTTATTTACTGGAGCTGTTTAAATCACAGTGAAAGACTTCTAAATGAACTGAAGGAAANTATAAATTTTATTTTATATATATATATATATATATATATATATTTTATATATATTTTATATATATAGTTGGTCAATACATGACATTAATGTGCACATAAATAGTTCTCACATTTTTCTTTCAAATAAGTGCATTCATTTAGACTGCTGGTAGAAAACAAAGCTTTTTTTTTTTTTT
>VYZU01080993.1:0-14195 GCA_013401355.1 Ceyx cyanopectus | reverse complement strand
TTTTTTTTTTTTTTTAAACTTTCATATGTTGTCTGTTTATTTTGTCTTTAGCACCTGGTCTCAGTTGGCTCCAAATGGATAGTCATTTTCATTGAAGTGTTTATAACATTAAGTCTTTTTTTTTTTAACATGAGACATTTGCCTGCAGCTCTGCAGGCCTCTGTCCCACTGCCAACTTAGCAGGACAGCCAACTGCAACAGGAAACTGATACAGTGCAATTTTCATTAATGATTTGTATTCTTTTTCAACACAGAAACCCAATATCATTTATAAGGTGATTCTAACATCAAATATCTCTTTGCTTTCAGCATAAACCAACAACTGAAGCTGCTTTCGTGCTAGGCAGCTTTTTAGAATGTAATTTTTACATGTATGTGGCAAATATGAATGTCATTAGACTGCAAAAATCTTTCCCTCTGGATCTGATGTAATCTTTATTTACTGGAGCTGTTTAAATCACAGTGAAAGACTTCTAAATGAACTGAAGGAAATAATTCAGCTTTTGAAGGCAGATGCCTATGATGACCTAACAGTCTTCTTTTTATTTCTTTTTTGTTTCATCACTAACTTCTGTGATTCTGTCAATGTTTCAAATGTGATTTCCAAGTGCCAGTGAAATAGCTTCATGTTAGAGGGTTATTTTTAAAATTCAGTGCATCCAAACTTCATGAAAAATATGCAAATTATCTTCATTATAACCATATCTTGTCTCAACATGCAGCATACGTAGAGCCAAAAATGAATGTGTTCATGGCATCTTTTGGGTCCTAAGATCCAATTATGTATTTTGTTGCTCCTTTTTGGCTTTCTGTGTCAGCTGCATGCTCTGTAAAGTTACTGATTACTGACCTGTTGGCAACTTTACAAATCAGCTTTGAAATGCAAGCTGTCAGTAGCTCTTGAGTACCCCAGTCCCAGGTTACCAAGGCCATGAAATGCTGCATTGAATTTTTAATCAGTTTTCCCTCTGCTTCTGACTAGCTCTTTCCAAGTTAAGGTCAATTTGGAAACCAGCTGAATTCTTTAATAATCACTGTCTTTGCAGTCCTCACTGGGTTCAAAAGGAAGACCAAATTTTTTCATTGCATTAATATTAATTTTTTTACTGTGGGGGCTTGTTACAGTGGCATATTTTCTATTTAAGTATTCATTGTTAGATTACAAAGTGCACTACTGTCTAGCCAAAGTATTGTCTCGTGAAGTTAACAGTGAACTGCCCCCACTTTTAAAATGAAGCAGGGCTGCTATTGTGACCCATTCTATATTTATTCCCCTCAGCCTTGCTACTGAGCTTGCCACCTCAGATACATGTCCTTTGGCTCACCTTTCTAAATGTGACAACTGCAGTTTATTTAGTAATTCTACCACCAAGCTTTGATCTCTGGTTTAAAAAGTTGCAGCCTTTTGCCTAAGTAGGCAAGACTAGAAAAAAATCTTAATTAAGAGTGCTGGAAATTCAGACCTAAATACAAAACAAACCAGCCGTGTTTATTTCCTCTTCACTTTTCCCTCAGAAGCATTTATCATTCAGAAATTTGCTTTGATTTAGAAAGTAGGTGCTTATTTGATTGCAGTGGTGAATAACCCAGAAATTCTTTCTTTTCCAAGATCCTAGTGATGCCTTATTCTCCTGGATATCCTAGAAATTATGCTTATTTGCAGGTTCCTATGCCATGATGACACACCTAATCAGAGTTTTCACCTTTTTTTCACCACAGCTTCTTACATACTCTTAAAGAATCTCATAATAATGTGATTTTTCACCCTGAAATGAAAAGACAGTTACAAATACCCCTTAATACCAAGGAAAACAGGTCAGTAAGGGGTACTGGGGTAGTGTTTTGGTTCAATAATCAATAACATCATTAAAAGATGCTGATACTTGGTCATCTCTTGAACACATTTGCACTAGTAGCAGTGCTGTTATATGTAATAAAATCTTGAGGATGTTATTAAAATTATTTGGCCCCATACTACTATGAATCTTGAGGCAGTAAGTGACAGAATAGATACCCAGGGGCACTTGAGGCTGGATTGACTTACATCTGTGAGCAAGGCTTTATACTGAATAAGTAGGGTTCTGTTCAGAGAAGAAAACATGCAGCAGGAAGTTTTGGGGGTACACTAAACTTCTTATTTTATTTTCAATGCTGTTAAAATGGAACTGTCAATACCTGTTCCTAACACAGCAGTGACCAGGCATAAAAAAAAATCAGAATTTGAAGCCTGTCAGTGCATAGCATGCTTTGCACTCCGAAGTTTGGGTGCAACTAAAAAAATAAAAAATAAAAATAAAAATTAATTAGTTTATTTATTTATTTCCCAGTCATATGTGAAGCAATGAAAAGAGATCACAGGAAAACCCATCTCTTTGCTCATTATGCTTCCTGCTGTTCGGTGTGCAGCTACTCACACGAGGTATGTATTTGCAAGCAGCTTTTTTTTTCTTCCTTGCTTTGCCTGTGACTAACCAGAGAGAGAAGAGAGGAACTCCAAAGAGACTTGTTAAACCTATGAAAGCTGTCACAGTTTGCCACATGTGGCTCTGCACACGTAAGCAGAGCCTTGCTTTTCTAGCAGCCTGCAAGCCTCTCCTTCTGCAACAATAGTCACTCATGTCACTGCTTCAGTCTCCAGAGAAACTGCTGTTAAATGGTAGATGTTAGTTTAATATTAATAATTGTCTTAACTTCATACATCTACAGGTTTTCATCTAGTGAAAGGGAGCTATTCATTTTTCCTCATAAAAACAACATTCCTCTGAAGGGAATTTAACAGATGTAAGGGGGCTGATGGCAGGTGCAGCATAATGAAAGCAAGACACTTTGAACTGTCAGTGGCTCTCTAACTGCTCTTTGTATTACCCTGGCAGAGGTGTGCCTGCTCCAGTTCAAAACAGCTGTTCTCTTACAAGTGTACTCCTGGCTCCCATTCACTGGCCTGCAAGGCAAAGCAGGGCTGCAGGAGGATTAAAAATGTAGAAAAAAAATATCTGGACCAGGTGAAAAACATCTGCCTGCAGATCAGCATAGTTTAGAGCAGTCAAGAGAGCCCATAATGTTTTACAGAACTTGCATATTGTCACTTTTAAGGGGGAAGATTCAGAAAATGAAGATTCATTAAAGCTGTAGCACTGGATGTCAGGCAAACACCTCTTTCATCATCCAGCACACCACCGTGGGGAGTGCTGCTCTTCTGCACAGTGTTCTCTATTTTGCTCCAGTTAGTTTTAAATTGGTGCTAGGCCTTCTGCCACTTCTCTAGGAAAATATATTAATAGGTCTTAGCAGTAAGAGATGTTTCTTGATAGCTGAACTACAGATAGTCTTTCTCCCATTTTATCTCATTACAAGTATGTTGCTAATTTGTAATGTGGTAAGATTTTCTCTCTGTTATTTTTTTAATTTTTTTTTTACGTACTTCATCTTGTCATCTGAATAACAGAGTTGACCATTTTCATCTTTCTTTACATATGTCTTTTGACCATTTAATCAATTTTGTGCCTTTTAATTTTTTTTTTCTTATGTCCCTCATCTCTGTTCATATCTTTCTGGCCGAGACTCTCAGAACTGTCTGCAGTATTAATAAAGAATGCATGATGCTGCAGTAAAAAGATGTTTTGGCATGGGTTTGGGGTGACCTGTAAAACTGTTGTGGTAAAGTAATAAAGTTATGCATCTCACCTGAAATTATTATTAAACCCTTCTAGGAAGGTTGCAAGGTAGGTAATTTTAATACTGGTGCAGTGTTGTTTTCCTAATACTATTGCTTCAAGTTTATTTTCCTTTTCTTTTTACTTTCTCTTAGTCACTCAGCAGAGTTTTTTCCAGGACCAATTGCTATAATTGAAATTTAGATAAAATATCTTTTATACAGATAAATACTGATTGAAGCTGCTCCCATCACCAGCCACGTGTTTTGACTCAGATACCTGTAGCACCCTGGTTTGTTTTCTAAGCAATCAGTGCTCTTCTGTGAAGAACAGCAAGTACCACAAAGTGGCAAAGGTGAAGACTCAAGAAGCTGCTGTACTAGCCAAGAAACTACTCAGCCAGGCTTTTAGCAAACATCCACACAGGCAAGGAAACTACACTGCAGACTTCAGGCCTGAGGTCAAAGATGCATCATTAGAGACATCATTTCCTGATATTAGAGGCTCCAAATCATTAGTCTTTTAATACATAATATCAATAGCTGTAATGAAAAATGTGGGTAGGATGGAGAAGAATCCCTTGAATCTTAATGTACTCTCAGATATTGGAGGCATAATGCAGTACAGAAGTCAGATGAGCTGGAGAAAAACAACAGGTCAAATGGAGAAAATGGAGAGGAAGACAGCAGCTAAACCTCTGATTCTTGTATGTGCATGCAAATCACCCCTGTTCCCAGGGTCAGCACAAGCTGTGCCTCTGGAAATGTACTGAAATGGAGTGTGAGTGGGATTTCTGCAGAACCCATGACTGTTCTGGCTCCTGCACAACAAGCCATTTCACACTGTGTGCAGCAGATGGGAGCTGGGAAGTTCGGCCCAGGCACTGAAGTTTGCATATATATATGCATAAAACTATACATATATATATATATGTGTGTGTGTAGTGTGTGTGTCTCACTAGACCCTGGCAGATCTGCTGCCAATAGCCTCTCACCAGGCTGTGTCTGGACTTGTGGGCACATTGAATTTAAAAAGTAATTTGCTAAGGAGTCAGAGTCTTTGAAAGCAAGGAGAAGCTGTAGCTGGGTTAGAAAACCCCAAACTGTTGCCTTTTAAAATGTTGGCATCAAAGGTATGTGTGAATAACAAGAGCACACTAAAACCCCCTGACTCTTTTTCTGCTTCAGTTGCTTCTCTGCTTCTGTAATTTCTGAACAGACTATGTGGATGAGTCTTTGGGTGAGATGGGGATTGTCATCCTGCCTTGGGTTTTCTGAAACACAAATCCACCAGATCTGAGGACACAGTATTAACACTGGATTAGCTTCCTTCACACTTCTGAGCTTTTATATTGCCCAGTCCCCACGTTTGGGAAAGTTGGTTATTATAGCCTCAATCAAATCCAGCAATGCCTAACCCTCAGCACTATCCACAATCAAGAACAGTGTTTCCTCAACATTTCTTAACTCTAAGGTGCACTGTAGTTTTTGTTTTGTTTGGTTTTTTTGTTGCTGGTATTTTATTTTTTTGTTATTGTTGTTGCTGTTTTTTTATTCCACTGATTCCATTGTGCAGCATTGCTGCAGTGATTTCCATTTAGAATAAAATAAAAGGCCATATTAAATTTAATTTATTACTTTTATTTTCCTTCTCCTCTGTCCCCATTTCTGTTTGTATGCTCAAGTGTTGAATATGTGTATTTTTTTTAATGTAAATGTATTTTTTTTCAGGTTTTAACAGGTAACATTTAATCTATACAGTACAGGTGTGAGAGATAAATAACTTGGTTGTGATTGCATTTGGAAGGGACCTGGGAGATCATCTAGTCCAACCCCCCTGCCAGAGCTGGGGCACCTAGACCAAGTCACCCAGGAACAGATCCAGGTGGGTCTGGAATGTCTCCAGAGAAGGAGACTCCACAACCTCCCTGGGCAGCCCCTGCCAGGCTCTGCCACCCTCACTGGGCACAAGTTTTTCCTTGTGTTTCCCCTCAACCGCTTGGGCTCCCACTTGCTCCCATTGCCTCTTGTCCTGTCATTGGATGACACTGAGAAGAGTCTGGCACATAAAAACAATTCTTCATGCAGTGATTTAATTAGGTTAGTCAGAATCTCTAAGCTGTAAACCAACAGAAACTCCAAAATGTACCTGCAGACAACAAAAAAAGAAAAAAAAAAGTTCGTTTTCATAGATAGATTGGTTTCTGGAAATTTAGCCATGAATACATAGCTAAAAAGTACTTTTTGAACTGTTCTCTTTAAAAGTTACTTCTACTCAGATATCCATGAGAATCTGAAATACACTGACACATATGTGATTTCTTCAGCTCTTGCTTTTCTACGAGGCTAGTGTGAGAAGTGTAGTCGCAGGAAAGGCTTTCAATATTGCTATTTTTTCACTGCAAGAAACATTACTACAGATCCATTACATGAGCTGAGATTTCCCATCTCATTTCTGGCCCACTTTAGCTTGCATACAATGTTTGGATAATTAGGGCGAGTTCTAGAGTCTTTTTGGAACAAAGGGAAACTCC
The DNA here is from genome assembly GCA_013401355.1 of Ceyx cyanopectus. Taxonomy (NCBI): domain Eukaryota; kingdom Metazoa; phylum Chordata; class Aves; order Coraciiformes; family Alcedinidae; genus Ceyx; species Ceyx cyanopectus. The sequence goes on along the minus strand of VYZU01080993.1, from coordinate 8,009 downwards.
TGAAGCCATGAGAGGTGTCTCCCTGCTGACAGCAGTTAGCCAGCCTCTTCCCTGGACAGGAAACTGCATCCCAGCATTTCAGTGTTGCTCTCAGGTTTTGAAGCATCATGGAGCTTTATGCTTTTGAGGTGAGGATGGGAAGATCTTGGAGGAGGTCAGAGATTCCTAAATTAAGGCTCTTCATTTTCTTCTTGAGAAGAGGCACCCCTAGAAGGCAATTCAGACTCAAGAGGCTAGAAACATACCCTGGAGGTGCTGTGGAAAGGTGACGAGGTTCCTGTTTGGGTGTCTGAGATAAGTGCTTAAAATTAGGTAGGCTGATCTCTCTCCTTGATGCCATCACAAATTCCCTGTGTTGCCCTTCAGCACAGCTTGCACGGGGCTGTACATTAATGCAATATTGATGTTCTGTGACAAGTTAAAAGGCCAATAAGAGTGGTGCTCAATGTGAATTATTTCACCTGTTTGATACCTCCTTTTTCCTTAACTCTTTTGACGGTGCCATGTGTTTTCCTATCCCAGTGACATTCAGGTGTACATACTGTTAATTTTGGCTTTGTAGCTTGCATCTAGATGACTCTTCACTTGTCCCCAAAGCAGTAGCAGTTGCCTGAAATCTTGATTCTTCAGTGTTGTGTGGCTTGCAGAAATGTCAGCTGGTCCAAGGGAGCAGTTTTAAAAGAAACAGAGCTGATCTGATATTCTTCAAAGGGAAGCCTGGGAGACTCATCCCTGCACCTGGGTTTGTTATAAACACTGAGCACTGGGAAGAGTGCTATGAGTGCTGTCACTCGAGCAGTGAGGAGGGACAGGCAGCCATGTCAAAAATGACAACCTTTCTTTTACTAGTCTTGCAAAAGATGTCTGCAGTGATGTGACTGCAGATGACATCAAACAACATAAGTGGCTGGTTTCTGCAATAGATTGAAATTCATCCAGTTCCCTGTGTTCACTGTGATGACTTTCTATGCTAATTCTCAGTGAGTAAGGCATGAAATATATGCACAGGCTATGCACAGTTAGGATACTTTTCAGTTATTTGAGGTACCTGTGATGTAAACATCTGTGCCTCTTGCTTTTGTGCATTTTTTCCTGCATTTCAATTATACAGTTAAAGACACACTGGAAAAGGGAAGGACAAGTTTGCTGATCTAGTTCTTTTTATTTTATTTATTTATTTTTTTTTTGAAAGGAATCAGTGCCTCATTGTCTGAGCAGAGAGAAATTTAAGAGAGAAGCACACTTTCATCTTCTCCAACAAGGAAGAGATCAACTGTGCTGATGTAAATGAGGTGTTTTTGAAAGTGATCCCCAAAGCTTGCTGCTTTCGCTGTGGGTTGCTTAAACTTTCATTTAGAAATCTAAATAATGTGAGATGGTGTAAAAGATGACAAAGTTTTAGCTTCAGCTTTCCTGCATGGCTGTAATGCTCTTTGAAGCTGAAGCTAAATCCAGCATTTAGCACTTACTGTGTCCTGCAGCTGCAGCAGCGTGTGTGCTTCACTGTATTTCAGGGGATATTTCTCACTTCTGACTTCAGATGACACTATATGCTCTTCTTAGGATTACTTGAAAGAAAGTGGCTGGAAAATGCAGAGGGAAAGGAGGAAAAAACCTTCTGTGTGTGAGCAGAAAGTCATGGGAATCTGGTAACAGGAATTACTCCTGGGATCTGCAGAGTAAGAGACCTGGGAAAGTGCATCAGGTCTATCCAAAACAAGGTAAGTGGGGTTATGGTGATAGAAAGGAGAAACATTTATTTATTCAGGATAATTTTATACTAAGCCCATTTTTGCCACAAAGAACTTCTTCCTTTTTCATACATGACACTTGGTATCTGCATTTCGTGTTAACTCCTTTGCTCTCTGCTTTTACAGTCAGATATGAAGAGAGACAGACATATTCCTGTCATGACTTGGATTTCACTCTGTTTAATGGCTGTTCACACAGAAGACATAAATAGCCATAGGAGCAAGGGCTGTCACTCCCCTGCTTTCCCAAGAAGTACTAATGCACAGTCTCTCTTCCTGACCTTGAATTCTGGTTTTTGAACAATAGAATACCTTTTATGGGATAGTGTGAGAAGTTCTTCTCCCTAGAACAGATTACTAGATGACTGTAAGGAGAAAAAAAAATAAATTAAATAAAGGAGAAGTAAACCCAGGACTCTTGCAAGACACAAAGTGACCTGACTCATGAGCTTCCAAATGGAAGTTCCAAATGGAGTGATTGTAGAGGGTAGCACAGCCAGTGGCTTGCCCTCTCCTGCCAGAAAAACCAGCAGATGAAGTGGCATGTCAGCTCCTCAGCTTCTTCATGAGGTGAAGCAGTTTGACCTTACACCCTGGGCTCTGACTTGCAGCACCCAAGCAACAAACAGCCAGCTGAGGTGTGGGCGAGGAGGTTGCTTCTGTCTGAGTGCAAAAATACAAGAGGTATTTTCCTCCATGCAGACCAAGGAACCTCTGGGTGTAGAAGGAAGCAGAATTGCAGACACGTGGGTTAGAATTCATCTTGCCTACCTTTAGATGTTTCTTCTGTTTCTATATAAGCTGGTTGTGCCAGGCTCCCATTGATGAACAAGAGGCCCCAATGGGATGTGACTCATCAGACTGATGATTTCAGCATCCTACTAGCTCTTTAAATTTTTACCATGAGGCTTCTTTATGTTGCTGTGTTTACTGTTGTCTTCTGATAAAGCTGCTCTAAGAACACTGTCCTCTCTTTAAAAAAAAATTAATTTCTCAAGGCATCTGTTTCATAAAAGAGTCATAAGGAGAAAAAAGATTTAGGGTTTCTCTCTTATGAAATGCCAGGAAATAAGAAAGGGAAGTAGAGTTGAATTTAGATGGATCCATAGGCTCTATATATTTGTGACCTGACACACTAGCCATTTGCTCATTATTCCTCTTCATCATTTAATAAAGCAGAATAAAGGCTTTTATTTTATTAAATATTAATTCACCATTTCATATTTTTAGGGAAGGCTATAGGAATAAAGTATTGATGGAGGAAGATAACTGAAGGAATGAGTAAATGAGACACAATTTCTCTGATTTCTAGCAAAAGCTCTCCTGGCTCTATGCTACCACTTTATCTAATTATATCTGATTTTTTTTTTCAACAAAACATATAGAGAAAGAAAAAAGAGAAGAAAGCACAAACTGCTTGGCTCTTAAGAAAAAAAAAAATTGTCAGTGAAAGCAATTTTTTTCCCTCTCTTTGTTTACTGGTGAAGGTGAAGCACTAACTCAAGATGCAGGTACAGATGTGATAATTTACTTGTCAGTTATGTGGTGGAAAATTCACTTTTAATGATAATTGTTGTATTAAGTTGTGGGTTGGTTTTTTTTTAAATCATGAAGGCAGCTGACTATTCTTTTTCAACAGTGCACTCTACTGTTTTTTATTGCTGGCCCCTATCATTTTACATGTATTTTTTTTTCACCAGCCAGAGTCAGAGAAGGATCTATTGTGTTTTATCATTCAGCACAAAGGCTATTTCTGCTCCCAGGTCTGGTCTTCTCTATCCACTTGGCAATATTGTTGTTATTAAGTATGTGCAGACAGAAAATGTACCTATGATTTGCTATAGTTCACTTGTTGACATAATCAACCTTTGCATTTCTTCAGATGCCATTTCTCAAGTACAGCAGTTCTTACTCTTAAGAAGTGACTTTATATTCCATTTTTAGCATATCTATTCAATTTGTATATATATATATAGGGTATTTNGGTTGTGGAGTCTCCATCTCTGGAGACACTTAAGACCCGCCTGGATCTGTTCCTGAGAGACTTGGTCTAAGTGATCCTGCTCAGGCAGGGGGGTTGGACTAGATGATCTTCTAGGTCCCTTCCAGCCCCTAATTTCTGTGATTCTGTGATTCTGTGATATATATAGGGTATTTAGGTGATTTTATAATGTGTTTTAAGCATTCAGAATGAAAGCAAAAGGGAGCTACTGCTTTGGAAAGGTGGTGGTTATTTAGCTCAACTGGTTAGAGCAAAAACAAGTTTCCTTTTTTGTTTGCTTGCTTGTTTCCAACAGGGAATATACTATAGGGAGGGTGTGTAGTTGACATAAATGGGAATCATGCAGATTAATCTGTTTTGAAAATCTTCACCCTGGAAAGGCAGATGATGCAGCCAACCCCTTCCATTCTGTAATTCTGTGAATTATTTTTCCTCTTATCATTCCTCAAATTCATTTTATATATAGTTTTGTTGTGAAAAGAATTACAGATGAAGTAGCCTAAATGGGTTAGGATGGTTATAGTATAATTTTTCCTTTTCCACCAACAGAGGGAGTCAGGTTATCTTTCACCTCCAGAACATTTTGGTCATAAGGCTGTTCTGTGAGACCAGTGACTTCACTGTGGGTGTTGCAGAAGGGCAGCTAGGTCTCAGTTTGTAAACTTTGGTGCAGCATAAACTAGCACAGGCTGAGATGAAATCAGAATGGCTGATGTATTGTGGGCTGAAAGGATGTTGTGCCAATTATGAGAGATGCGTATCAAAATTTTGCAGTGTGCTGCACTCCCTTAAGGACTAGTGATGAGATCTGTTAATTGCATTATATTATCCACTGGCAACTGCAACATGAATGCATGTCAGCAGCACTCCTGACAGGCCTGGCTTGAGGGGCTTTTACTGCCCTAGGCAAACTGGAGACTGTGTGCCACTCTTAGCCACATTTACCTCTACAGTAAACAGTCAAAACAGTCACCTGTATCTAGGTCTCAATTTTAAATTATACACCAGTGGCTTATTTAAGCAATTAGGGCCATATCATCTACCTCAGCAGCTGAAAAGTGGTTTATGAGGAGGAGTCTTCATAAAAGTAATTACATTTCTTCCATTTCTTTCTTTGGTTTTCTTTCCTGATCCCTCATAGCCAGTGAAATACTCGTGAATGTGAACTGCTTAGTGAGGACTTTTTTTTTGCAAAAGCAAAAAGAGTGAGTCTGGAAACAAGAGATATTTGTAGCCACAGGCCATACACTTTCTGTGGCATCAAACCATGTCTGACTTGTAGGGATATTCCAAAGAAAGTTAACACTGGCTATGTCAGTGCTCTCTACCTCAAATTCTGCTCTGTGTCCTTTTGTGTCTTTCATTACCCCCAGATTATTATTAGACATCCCCAAATTCCTTACTTCTAATAATAATTATGCTTCTATTTATTGTACTATTATTCTTAAATAAATTTGCAAAATCTTTGCCATTGATTTGGTTGGAAAACATAGTGCCCCCTAAAAAAAAAAAACCAGCCTCTCCTACATAGAGCTATCCTGTAGTGCTAACCCATCAATACATGTGAGGACAAAACACTCATGTTGTCTGGGCACCTTGACTTTGTGATCTTGGTCTTGGTGTTACACTTGCTGCTCTATCCTAGATGTACAGTAATTCCTGTGAGTTAAGTTGACCATAAGGTTCTTTTGATTAATATATATATATATATTTATACTATGTATGAGTATCACCTCATCTCCTGTCCTACCCTCACTTATGTCACTTGCTGCACGGTGTGTGTGGTGGAATAAAGGGGGAGGAAATACCTTATGGTGGGTTAAAAATCAAAATACAGATACATGGAGTGATAATTTGTTTAATAAGACTTTCTAAACAGGATTTTTTCTGTGTTATGTCTGAATAGAAATTAGATTATTTAATGCAGCTAAAAAATCCCAGGAATTTCTAGTCTGTTTTCCACCTCTGCATTCAAACTATACATTTATTGTGAATCAGGAAGTTGAAACAATCAGTTTGTAAATAATACAATATTTTCTGTAGTATTGTACTTGGAATATTTCTGAAGTCCTGGGTTGAAATATTCCATCTCACTGCACTAAATCAAGTTGAAATGCCTGATATTCAACTGATGCATAATAACACTTCCATTACCAAAGAGAAGTCTCATGAACATTGTATTTTGCTTGTCCTAGTTCAACCTGTCTTAAAGGAAGGTTAATTGTCTGTAGTATATCTCCCATCAGCCTTGTAAACCATGTGATGCAGAGTATCCTACACGACTTGGTCATAGGGGAAGATACAGAGCACCACTGAATATATTGCCAGCCCAGGAAATTCATGAGAAATCATGGAGTTATGTAGCATCTGCATCATAGTTCCAGTGGGACTCCCATGAGGTGCTGAGCAGATGCAACTTGACATCAGTATGATTCAAAGGAAACATTCTGCTCAACAAACCAAAGCATTTTGATTTGGTGGGACCACCCTGGAACAAATAATTTGTTTTTATTTCTTCGGTTTTGGCAGAATAATTTTTTTTCCTATGCAGTTAGCATAAATAATTTAACAAATACTTCCCTGAAAATTCTTATATTTGCATTGCAATAGTGTGTGTGCATACACAAATACATATACACGTGTGTCTCTAAACATATACACTGAACAAACTTGTACCTGTTCCTCCTTGATTTCATTTACCTGGGATGCTTAGCTAGCATTTTAGAAATGAGGGAAAAACATAACCCCAGAAATTGAATTTGCAGTATTAAACAAAAGGGTAACTGTAGTTATGAGCACTGTCTTTATTTTTATTCTTTTTTAAAACTGTGACCATGTCACCTTGAAAAGTGAGTTGATTTTGTGGCCCAAAATTTGCATTAAAAAGTGCTTGTGCTGAAGGACTGGCCAGCTCAAGGGATCAGTAATCTAATGGGGGACCTTTCACCCCTTAGTCACCAGCCTGACTGGCATAGGTGAGTAATAAACCCACAAATCTCTCTGCATCTGGCAGCCATATGGATGAATAAACTGAGATGATAATATCAATATAATTTGTGGGAAAAAAAATCCCACATCTGTGCAATAATTAGGATGTTTTTTTGGTATCTCAGCAAACAGAGCAAAACCTGAAAGGGCACGGGGATTGGAAACAGCAGTGGACTTGTGCTTCTGCAGTATTTCCTATCCTGAATTATCCCAAAGCATTTTATAATTTAAGTAATATTCCAGTGTATATCTCCCTGCAAATGCCAGAAACCAGGCTCTGCTTGAATTCAATCAACAGCTTCGCTTGATAAGGAGAAGATGACTGAGTTTGTTTGTATTTAAAATTTCCTAAAGAGGGAGTTCTGGGGCTCTGTTTGAAAAAATAGGTATGCAGGGGAGGAAGGCACTGACCTGGCTCCCTGACTCTCTTCCCACAGTTACTTGGCAACATGGCCCTGGCTCTCCCTCCTCGCCAGAGTCCCCAGGACCTGCTTTTGGTTGGGGTTAATTAGATGTTGCTTAGTGCATTCCCTGGGCTAACGCTAAAGTCTTCTGGGAGCTTTCTTGTGGCCTAAGGCTGAACTCACAATAACTATGCTAATGAATTAATGGGAACAAGCAGGAAAAGGGTGAGTTACAGAAAACTGTCTTTTTAACCCCTGTATGAGCTGTTGTCAATGTAGGGCTGGCAAACTGCAGCAAAACCCTCTCTGGACATGAACTGGCTTCCCATGGAGCCATTTGGATGTCTCCACATTGCATGGTTCCAGCAACATGATGTGAAGGCACCCAAGCTGCACAGAAGTATTTATGCAGAGCTTAAGCTAATAAGCCCTGCCAGACCTGGGCCAGCCTGCACAGATCTAGGATGGCTGTCTCTGCAATTGTGGCACCATTTAGCATCAAACTGGACAATCTGCCAGGGGGATAATGGAGAGCTGACTGTGTATTGAATGTTTGCAATGAAAATTATGTGTTAGGGTTTTGAGTCTAAAGCATCAGTGGATTAGAGTCAGACAGCTGACAAGATTGCTGCTGCTATCTGTCTGTTGGCTTCCTTCTCAGAGGTTGCTACCCCTGTAACAGGGATGGCTTAAAAGCTCATGAAGCAGCTTCTGAGTAGTTTATAACATGCTGTGTCTATTTTATTTTATTTTTTTCTGGAATGGTGGAAGTGATAAATAGTATTCATGGTAGAAGTTTCAATAAACCAGACTGAATAACACACCTTGAACCCTTTCCATTCTGTTTTCTGCAGGTATGTCAGG
>VYZU01080992.1:0-27360 GCA_013401355.1 Ceyx cyanopectus | reverse complement strand
GCATTGTGTTTATGCCCTGATCAGGCAAAACTTGCACCTCAAATACTCCCTTTGATGTCAGTAGATTTATGTGTGCTCCTATGGTTGACTGCAGAAGTGCTTCAAAACCAGAAGCCTCAGGAAGACAAGTGCTTGACTCAAAGACACTAGGAGTAGAAAAAACTACTGGAATTACAATTTTACGTGGTATGGAGGCACACAACCTTGAATTTACGTCCATATTCATCTGCATTAAGGTTGGAGTAGGTTAGGTGAGCTTTGGAGGTCCCTTCCAACCCCTGATATTCTGTGATTTCTACCACTTTATTTTTACAAGGTCTGGATTCCAAGTGTCTCTATCCGGTGACAAACTTGTGAAAGCATCTTCTTCCCGCAGCCTCCAAAATCATAGTGCCAGTTTAGCAGATCTCAGTCTTTATGTCAATTAAATAAAATAAGAACCAGATCTTTTTCAAAGTATTCACAAAATAATCTTTTGCTTATAGAACAGCTGTCCCACCATTCTTGTATCAGATCTGACCTCAGCTCAGTTCTTTAGAAGTTATAAAAATAAAGAATTGATTAATATACAAATATATATTTCAGAGTGATAAGGGAATAATATTAAACAAATTCCTTTTTTAATCTACTTTAAATTAAAAGAAATGTTTTCAGAAGTCTGGGCCGAAGCAGATCTTTGAAAAACAAAAAGGGAAGGTATCCGTGCACGCTGCACACACAGGAGCCTCCTAATCCCCTGATGATCCTGTGTCCTCCAGAAGAGGATGACAAATCTGAGCTGTAACTGCTCCTACCATGCACAGCACCCACCCCTGCAACAAAGCATCTCTGCTGCCCTTCAGTTTGCTGCCTTGCTTGGGAAGAGAGGGGACAGAAGACGTGGGCAGCAAAGATAATGCTGGGGGAAGGCTGGTGTGCACAGCTCTAGGCTCCATTATTGCCATGCTTCACACAGAGAAAGCCAAGCCTGCTTCAGACTAGTGAGCCACACTGATACAAACCCACCCTCTGAACGAAGAAAGGGAGCCAAAAGTCTCCCTCAAGTTGAAAAAGAGGTTTAAAATCTGCTTTAAAGGGACCTTCCCTTTGCATCTTTGCTCAGTTGCCACCTGTTAGAATAGTGCCCTTGTGCCAGAAGAGAACCCTGGGAGAGCAAGTGTTACACTGCAGATATTGTCCACATAAGCCCTTTCACAAAGTTGGCCACTCTCAGGCTTGAGGGTTGCAGGAAAGAAACCACTTCAGGACAAAGGGATTTGTCCCAGATGATTTCTTTAGGGGTGGAAGATGGAGAGAGTGAAGAAAACCGTCAGAGCTAGAAAACTGATTTTTAGACAGTTCTACCAGAAATGATCAGGTATCTTAGAGCTGAAGCAGCTTCTGTGCTAATTGCTAGAGTTAATTAAATACCAAAAGGACCCCTCACTGCTGGGTGTTTTTAATTAGCTGTAGAGGATTCTGATGAAGCACAGTCACTGCTGTGCTGAAGATGCTCCCTACCACCCTTCACCAGCAGGTTTCATGCCTTGTGGGCACGGGCCAGAGCTGGGCAGCCCACAGCAGCAGCAGCAGCAGCAGCAGAGATCACTGTGTCATGCAGCACACCAACCATGCTGAGCTAATGAACAGTGGGTAGCTCTGGCCACAAAGACAAATCCCACCCATGGGTAACTGCCATGGAAGGAGCTCAGTTCCTCAGGGCACAGCCCTGCACACAGCCCACCAGGATGGATGGATGGATGGATGGATGGATGGATGGATGGATGGATGGATGGATGGATGAAAGGATGGAACCTGGCACCTTTTAGAGCTCTGCCAGCCTTTCAGCAGCTTGGTCCATGTAGCCAGAGCTGCTTCACTACTGCCAGCTTTGAGCAGGAGGCAGCCATGCTCACAGACATACTGCACAGTGTGCCCGTGCCCAGGGGCAGCAGCAAGGCTCAGGGAGCTGTGTGAGGAGGGGCTGGGGCAGGCACAGCCCGTTCCAGCAGCCCCTCAGCCCCAGTGGTGCTGCCTCTGGGGAAACAGATGTAAGAAAGGGAGGAAAAATGCTCCAGAGGATGATGAGAAGCACCAGGTGGCAGAGCAGAGACTCCCTGTGGGGGAGACCAGGGTGGGACAGGAAAGGTGTGAGGAGGAAGGACTGTGGAGTCTCCTTCTCTGGAGAGATTCCAAACCTGCCTGGACAGTGTGATCCTGGGCCCCCTGCTGTGGGTGACCCTGCTGGAGCAGGGGGTTGGATGAGATGATCTCCAGAGGTCCCTTCCAGCCCCCACCATGCTGGGATCCTGTGACCTTTTAACATAACAGCCAGGTCCTTATGTGATTGAAGCCAACTTGACACAAGAGCATCACTGGCACCCAAGTGCTTCAGTGGAGGACAGAGCCTTCCCCTCTGTCATCTGCCTGGGTGTTCCAGCAGCTGGATCTGCAGGTTCCTGACTCCATGGATCTAAACAAACCCAGTGTAACCAGGGGAAGATGGACAATTACACCTGAAGTGGATCAATTGCTGCAGGTCACCTCCCTACAAGCTACAGGCAGCTCCCTGTCAGCTGCTCTGCTCTGCAGCACTCCCCTCTCAGCCCTCTCATCTTGCTGATGTTCCACACTTACACTGCTGGGAGTGACAAAAAAAAAACATTTTAAAATGCCATCACCAAATGCTCAACAACAGATAAAATGAATTAGCAGACAAAATATCACTGGAGCACTGGGGCTGCATCTTTTCTTGGGAGAGCTGCTGTCTGGGTATGATAAACACATCCAAGCAGTTGTGCTTTCCTCTGCATTTTTCTTTTGCTGGGGAGTTTTAATAAAAATACATTGTTCTGTATCATTTTTTTCCCCCCTGGTCCTGCTACCTCTTAATAATATCCAAGCTGATTTATTTTCTATCAAGCTCTACAAAAAGTTTCTGGTCACCACAATAGTAAGCAAATTTTCTTCCAGTTTTTAAGAGAAACTAAATTTAAGCACTAGCAGTCTGCAAATTAAAAGCACCACCATCTTCATCAGCCACTGTTTTTCATTTCCAACCCATTTTTGCAATGTTAACCCTTTGGTGTTGTGTGTGCCATGCACAGCCCCTCTGAGAGGCTGGCAAAATCAGCTTTGGTGGTGTGGGAAAGGAGACAGAGCCAAGCTTGCCACAAGATGCAGCTGGTGTCCTGGCACTGCAGGGACTGGTGAATGCACCAAGACAAGACCAGAGCTGAGAAACTGAACAGAGCTCACACCCCTCCACCCTCCTCCCCCCAAGCAGGGAAATTCAGCTTTTAGGTTGCTCCAGCTAACTGGCCACACAAGGAAAGGATGGGCAACCAGACACTGGGACCACATCCCTGTCCCAGTGTTAATTCAGTGAGTGCTTTCCATTCACAACTGCATCATGTATAATAAATACCTTTTTATACACATGGACCAATCGACCTTTGGCCAAATAGCTGCTGTTGCTTTAAGTCCAAGTGAAAGTGTCACAATCATCTCAGCTTTTAGACTGGTCTTGATCTGCTGGATCCCTGTGATCACCCAGTGACAAGGAATCTGAGGTCAGTGGTGAGAAAGCTACAGGTTGAAATGGAATTCTTGGGATTTTTCAGATGTTCCTGATGCTTTTTGAGTAGTAGGAAGTGCTCATCACTATATGCTTAACTAGAATTCCAGTTCTAAAAACCTAACCTTCATCTTGCAGCTTTAACACTTTGTAGAAACTCAAATATACTTGAAGGACTGAAGAGTACTTAAATATACCTCAACAAATAATCTTAATTATACCTGCTATAGATAGAAAATTTATTAATACTCAAAAATATTTTATGTACAGTCACCCACCAGTAATTTAATGTATCAAACTATGCAAAAAGCTACACAAGGAAGCATTTAACAGGAAATTTGTGCTCACAAAGACTACAGAGCCACAGCTCCTGAGCCAGGTTGAGTCCTTGGCTCCTGCATTAAGCAAGGGGATAACTGAAACCCAGGCAGTTTACACAAGGCTGCTCTGTCCTGCAGCAGAATCCTGAGCTGGGACAAAAGGGTTTAATACTTGAGATAATATAAAAAATAATATAAAAATCCTGTATGTATTTACTTTACAGGGCACACAACCTATCTGCACAATCCTGTAAGGCTGTCTAGACTTAGCGCATTCCTGGAAGTCTGTTACTGCCTCCAGCAAAGCAACATCAGCCACCTAACACAACCTCAACAGCTGGCATTGGAAGGAGCAAGAAGTTCACCCAGCCCCAGCTGTGAGATCCTGCCTGCCCACTGCAGAGCCAGGAAGAAACTCAAGAGATGCAAAAGGACTGTGTCAAAGACCTCAGTCCTTAAAGAGCTCCCAAGAGCTCTCCCTGGCTCTTCTCTGGGTAAAATGACAAGAGGCTGCTCCAAGCACCATCAGCTCATTTCTCATTGTCCAGCCTTGCAGAAGGAACATAAGTAGGAAGTGAAATCTTTTTATCTGAGCTCCCCTTCCTGAAGAGTAAGAGGTATCCATGTTCTTTCTCCACAGCACCTCACTGAAGCTCTGGTGGCCCTCCCCCTGATTTTTTAACCTTCACAGAGAGAAAAAACAGCTCTAGCACCCAAATTCACCTCAGGTCAAGGCCAGGCTGCACTCAGGGCCACCCAGCTATGGGAATACTGCCTAGATGGAGCAGTTTTATTACAGATGTGAAGAGCTAAGAAGCAAACTGCACGCTGTAATTCCATAAAAGGGGAGCCAAGCAGAAGGGCCAAGAAAGGAGGGCTTTTCTGCTTCTGAAGATTACTGCAATAAAGCCATTTCCAGAGGAGCAAGCACAGGCTCCCAACGTACATCATCGCAAGTGTCTCTTTTCAGACAACACAGAGATTTCTCAAACATAAAAGGAACTGATGGCAATCAAAGCTGCATTGTAGGGGCTACTGTTGCTGGGGCCACACTGCCAGATTCTGAAGCCCTCTGAAGTGGCATTATTGATTTTTGTTCTCCACTTTCATCCTGTGCCTGTACTACACAAAAGTAAAGTGAATAACAGTCCACAATCTTCTCCTCAGCTCTACTAACTGCCTACTATCAGCTACCCTAAGAGAGGTCTTATCAAGAGAGCAAGCAAAAGAGAAAGGAGATAAAAATGCAACCAGAAGACTGTATTAGCAGGTATTAGAGTTTTATGAACAATCTGAACATTCCTGTGACTGGGAAATGTCATGGTAAAATCGAGGCCTACAAGAAATCTGGGGAGAGACTTTTGATAAGGGCTTGTAGTGACAGGATGAGGGGTAACAGCCTCAAACTGGAAGAGGGGAGATTTAGATGAGCAATTAGAAGTTCTTCTCTGTGAGGGTGGTGGAACACTGGCACGGGCTGCCCAGAGAAGCTGCAGATGCTGCATCACTGGAAGTGTTTGAGACCAGGCTGGATGAGACTGAGCAACCTGGTCTGGGGGGAGGTGTCCCTGCACACAGCAGAGGGGGTTGGAATAATCTGATTTAAGGTCCCTTCCAAGCCAAATGCTCTGTGATTCATTTGTATTCACATGCAACAGCATGAGCTGCTTTCTCAGAGAAAGGGCCCAAAGAAAAGCCAATGAGTGAAATTCCATTTCTGTCTCCATCTGAGGAAAAGAGGAAAGACTGTGGGAGATGCAAAGGCTGTGAACTACTGTTTATCTCTGTCACCTTCTTTGGATAACCAGATTGTCACGTTACGAATACTGGACCCAGAACACAAGAGCCACTTTTACGCCACACCCACCTCCTCTACCTTCATGAAATTACTTTTATGCACAACTGCCATATGCAGAGCACAGAAGATGCAGGTAAGTCGGACTCAATACCTTTCTTTTCTTTTTCATGTGAGCCCTGTTCCAACCACACTACATGTGCAGGCTACTCTTCTTTATCAATTGTCAGAGAACAGAAATAATTCTGCTGGTGAGAATCTGTGTCTTAGTGGGGCAACTGCTCACCACTGTCCACAGCATGCTAAATCTGAATGACCTTGGCCAGCCTGTACCTGGAAAGAAGGTCTCCAGCTCAACCAGCCTGTGCAATCCTTTCTGCATCACAACAAGCTGCATTCTGAACACAAATTGTCTCACTTCTCCCTTTCCTCCTGACAACTTCCCTCAACACATGGGCATGCACAATGAACAGCACGACGTGTGAACTTGGAGAAACCAGGCCATTGCAAGCAAATGACATGAGGACAACTGTGCACTGTAAGGAAAACAGAAACAGGGAACAGCAAGTGCAAGAGCTCTAGTGTGACACTTCTCCCAGACACGACCCTCAGCCCCGGGGACACACAGGGGGCTGTGTCACCAGCGGGGTGCCCCGCGCCTGGCCGCTAAGCACCGATGGAAACAGGAGGTGATTGTAAGATTCGTTACCTTCTCTGTGCAGGAGGAGCACTATCAGATGCTCTGACAGTGAGGGCGTAGGAGCGCCCCACTGCCAGCACAGCTCCTGGAGCAATGGTGATAAGGCCTGTTCGGTCATTGATGGTGAAGTCTCCCTGATCCCCAGCCAAAATTGCATACACTATCTGTCCATTGGCTCCCTCGTCCGCATCTACAGCGGTGAGCTGCAAGTCAAAATCACAGTGTCAGCACGCGGCCGTCCGAGGAGCGCTCCCGGCGGGCTCTGCAAGGCAGAGGGAGGGGAAGGGAGGTGTGGGGGGGAGCTCCAGCACCTGTAACACACGCAGGGGTTTCTAATTACTGCACAACATCCAAGGAGAACAGGGGTACAAACATCACGGAGCGGGGGCACGCTGCTTACGCTGCAAGCAAGTTAAGGTGCTAAAGAAGGAAACTAATTAAGACCAAGGTGAGTCTGTGAATTGGAATGTTTAACGCTCCCTATAAACGGGGGGAAAGGGGAAGAAGATACTTAGTGTGTTGCAAGGATCCTATTTAATTACTACAAGCTCCCATCCCTCTCCCTACAGTCTTGGAAGTGACAGCCCTTGTCCTGCCAGCACTTCCAACACCCAGGACTTGCATCCCAAGCCCCGGTCATGAGAATCTGGAAGACAGGGTTTGCATCCTGTGCGAAGGAAGCAGGGAAACAGCAGCTGGTCCCACGTGGATACACACGTAGGAAGCACAACCATGTGCACCACAGACGTGCAAGGCCCATGTGACACGGCAGTGCCAGAACCTACCTGGAAGACTGGGTTTGCAGGGCCCACCTCAGAGCTGAGAAAGAAATGCAGCCTGGGCTGTATTTCTGCTCTTTGTTGCCTCACCCCTCTCTCTCTCTACAGGGACTGTGATTACTCCTGTGTGTCCCATTTCTTCTACACAATTGCACAGTCTGGATTTTGAGCATGAGAAAAAAATCTAAGGCCTAATATTTTAGACCCAAATTATAATGATGAACATAATGAAATGAAGGGATTCTTATCTTGCCCCTGGGAAAAAGCCTATTGGGTTTATCTCACTGCCACAGTGTGCTAAATCAAACATTTACACACAGGGACAGAAAACACAGCTCAGAAATTACATTTGCTTGTTTTTAGCCAAGTGTGGACTACCAGTGACTCCGACTGCTGGGTCATAAAGCAACCAACTAACAATCTGAGACTTCAAATCAGACCCCTGCTGCAGCACAGTCAGAAATAAGCACCCACGCCTCACACACACACACACACACACACACACAGGCAGCCCCATGTCTGAACTCAATCCCTCCATCTCTCCTGTTCCTTTACACACACAGAACACTGCCAGTTGCTCCACGTGCAACCTAGAATCACACAGCAAACTGCTCACAGCACCTGTCACTTGACTTCTCACTGCATCTTAATTAACACCATATTCACAAGACAGAAAGGAGCTGAAGGGAGCTGCTCCAAAGCCTGGAGAGGGGCTGTTTGCAAAGGCCTGCAGTGACAGGCCAAGGGGCAGTGGTTGGAATGAGCAAGGAGTGGATGGAGATGAGAACTAAGGCAGAAGTTGTTTCCCAGCAGAGGGGTGGCCACTGGCACAGGATGCCCAGGGAGGTGGTGGAGGCCCCATCCCTGGAGACATCCCAGGTGGGGTTGAGGAGGCTCTGAGCACCCTGCTCTAGTTGAGATGGCCCTGCTCTCAGCAGGGGTTGCACTGGATGAGCTCTGGAACTCCCTTCCCACCCAGGCATTGCTGGGATTCCATGATTTCCATGAGCTCTAGAGGTGCATTTTAACCCAGCCATTGGTAGGATTCTCTGATTCTGAGCTGAGGATTTGAAGGAACTCCAGTGACACAAAACCTCAGCAAGGTCTGTGAAGCCAATGCAGGATCAACAGACATTATCCCAGCCAGGGCCAGCCAACAAGGGGGGCTAAATGTCAACCTGCCAGGCACCCCCTTCTCACCCCTCTGACACTCTCCAAGTTGACAACACTGCAGACAGGTCAAGGAACTCACTGAAGTCTCTGCTACACCAGGATAGAATGCAACCTGTTAATCAATACAGCATCAGACTCAGCCTCCAGCAGGTCATGGCCTTGCAGAGCACTACCTATGACTTTCAAACCACCTCTGCCCAAGGATGGCTAAAGAATGGGAAGAGCAGATACCAAACCTTGCAACTAGGACTAGAGATGAAAAACTAAACCCCAAAAGCTGTGATATTGAAGTTAATCACATCTGTGTACAATATTAAACACCAAGAGGAACATGTAAAACTCAGGGATTTTTATATGACATATAAAAATCTGCTTTATTGCATGATCTCCCATTGCTAATAGTAAAGTGATCTAGATGTATTAACAAAGGTGAGGTTAGGAGTGGAAGCTATTAGTGCTGTCAGGGACTGAGCTACTTCATGGAGGAGCACCTATCTGAACATGGAATAGGGTGTATACAACATGGATCCACTGAAAAGCAAGTTAGCTGCTTTTGTCCTGAAGCAACCAGTGTTCTGCTTCTTCCACACCCAGCCCCGTGATCCAAAGCAAATTTCCAACACAGTATTTATCTAAACTGATTTGATTTTCTTCTCTCTGTCACAAATGCTTCTCTCCAGCAATGCAAACTGATCACTGTTGCACTACAATGAGAAAAATCTTTCTGAGACATACTGTATAATGAACACAGGATAAAATACCCAAACACCATGAAACAGAGATCATCTGCTCTAAGGAGTTCAAAAAACAAACTAATATCCACATGTTATTTTTTGATAACAGATCTCTCTCAGTCCTCCAAGGAACAAGATGGGACAAGAGGAACCAGCCTCAAGCTGCACCAGGGCAGGTTTAGGTTGGACATGAGGAAAAATGTCTTCCCAGGAGGGTTGTCCAGGGCTGTCCCAGGCTGCCCAGGGCAGGGGTGGAGTCCCCATCCCTGGAGGGGTTTCAGAGCCATGGAGCTGTGGTGCTGAGGGCCATGGGGCAGTGGTGCCCTGGCACTGCTGGGTTAATGGTTGGGACTCATTGACCTCAAAGGTCTCTTCCAACTTCAACAATTCTGTATTTTCTTTTGAAATTCTAAACAAATCATCCTTTTGGAACATGATTTGCATCCCACCCCATGATGTCTCAATATACCCATATGCTAACTTGCAACAGTCAATCTCAACACACCAAAACTCAGAATATAAAGCAGACTTGGGACAGCCTTCTAGGGTTTAGAATTTAAACCCCTCTCCCAACTCTATTTCTTTAATCCCTCCTTCTATATGCAACTAACTGGATGTGTGCATCACCCTTGCAAAGAGGGGCTCTCCAACTAAGGGACATAGGAAAAGCACTGGCATAACCTTCAAAAGTAACACACAAAAAAAGATAAACAAAGGTTTTATGCAAAACACGAGTTCCTAAGAATTTACTGACAGGATGTGGAACCAGGCCATTTTTTACTGTGACGACATGAAAAAGGAAATTAATTACATAAGTCCATAGATTACTAAGGTTAATTAAACTTGCAAATACTGAAGGTTTGGAAATCTAAGTGACTAGAGTGAATTTTGGGTGCAAAACCAGGAATCAAACCCAGAATTCAATAGAATTCAAAGTTGAACAGTTGCCATAAGGTATGATTCTATAAATTCAGTTTCCAGCTGTCTGGGACTGATAGTGCTGCACAGTTAACACGATTTGAGAGACATGGTCTACAAAATACAGAAAGAAGTACAAAACAGGAGTTATCTGACTGTCCTAAGGAACTTTTTTAATCCAGCACTATCAGCTTCATTACAGTAGCATTGAATGGTCTGAAAGTTTTGCAAAAGAGCTGCCTATCCTGCTGCAACCAGGAGTGGTTCCTCAGAAAAAGGAGACTTCTGGAGCTCAGAAAGACACGTTCTTGGTCATTGCAGCAGCTCTGTTCAGACTCACTTGGTACTTGGGGCAACTGGGTGGCAACATTTGACCTGCAACCTTTCCAGCAACCTTGCCCTGAACAGGTGAAGCAATTCCCAGTAGCACTGACTAGCAGTAATGAGCTCCCATGTGTCACAGGGGAGCAGGACTGCACTGAAGGTAGCCCTGAATAAAATTTTAACACTGATAGAGTAGGTCAAAACACTTTTTCACTGTCTTCTTCGGACATGAAGTCTCTATCCATCCTTTTTACTTGAGTACATAGGTGCATTTACTGAGAAGTGCAAACAGTATCCAGTTCTGTTTTCTGCTTCTGCTAATAATGTTTACTTTGTAGATGGAAATTAATATGCTGATGGACAAAGAGTTGCAAAGAAACCACATGAATATAACACCAAGTGTCATCTGGACATGACTTGTGCAAAGATTTCCTTGGAATTGTTCTGTGGCTTTACAGCAAGATGCATATTTAAGAGCTGCAAACCACAAGCCTATGCTACGCTGCAGACACCCAGCCATGCCTCCAACCCATAATTTAGCAGGATCCCTATGCAAGGATGGCTCGAGTCACAGGGGGGTGTGTGCAGGGAATGGCAAGAAAGTGTTTAAAAGAAACCAAGTGATTGAGCACTGAGCAGTCACGTTTGAGCTCACAGCAGAACAGTCCCACAGGACACATTTATTTAATGGCTCTGCATAAAATTTGTCCCCGTGTGCAACTGAAATTGCTGTTACTGCTGGAGACCAATTGTGCCAAGAGCAAGAGAGAAGTGGTAGAACCTTTACTGCCTGCAGCTCTGCCATGTTTTATCTTTAGTTTCTGACCTTCAGCACCAAGGCTGGTTATGTCATGATGAGGGAAATTAAGCAGGACCTGGGGCAGGACCTCCAAATTAACTTCTACTGGTGATCTTGGGCTGAACTGTTTCAGCTGGCACGAGGTGAACAGGTAACCCACTCATCCACCACAGGGCTTATTTTCCATTTTCACTCACAGAGTGATTTAATTGTTCTTAGAAGAGAGTCCTTGAATGTGAGTCATGGCCCTGCAACAGCAAATTGGGTAGAAATGAAGGGACATGGATAAAAAAGGTTAATTTGGTTGCATACATTCAAAGCCAAGTAAGAGCAGCAGATCACTCTTGAGGCCAACTCACAGGTTTTTCTGTCAAGAGAATATACAGAAAATCTTCATGGCCCAAAGAAGTCTTTGACAAATTTACACAAAGATTTAGGTGGGTAATGGTTTTTACCACCCTCAGTCTCTTCTCAGCTCTCTCATTTTCCTGCTCAGTAGTCTCTGTGCCCTACATCATTGATGCTCTACAGAGAAATGGGAGATGTCTAAAGAAATGGAGCAGATTTCCATTACCTATGTGAAATATTCCTGCATTACTGGTGCATTCTCCAACCATCAGTACCTTACTAGTTTTGATATCTGAATCACAGGAAGCAAGTGCTAATAGAAAAGTGGAAAAGAGTACAGCAAAACTGTCATCTATTAAAAAAAAGATGGAATTAAGTACTTGACTAGGTTTGCCATTAATCACTTTCTAGTGATAACTATTATTTACCACACATTTAACTGTTCTAAATGACAAATCCCTCAGTCAGCTGTTGTATCTCAGAGAGCACAATAAAACACCTATAAAAGTAGAAGGAAAAAAACCAGGTACAGAAATCCTCAAGCTGAAAGGGACAGAATATACAGACATTGCAACTGATCTGAGAAAACACTCTTTTCAACCAAGGCCTCAAGCAATCTCCCAAAACTTAGAGCAGGCAACTGAAATAAAACCACTCCAGACTAGTCCTATTTTCAAGACAACCAAAGGTATCCATCATGATACCCTCCAGATTTCTAGAAGCACAGAAGCAGTCACACAAAGCTCCAGCAAACCTGGACAGCTGGAAGGCCAAGGGGAGATCACCCACCACCACTAGGCTCCCAGATGAAACCAGTGTGACTCACAAATCATTGCCCACTGCTTTGTTCTCTTAAAGGCAACAGGGAAAGGAGGGAAATGTCTTGATCTAACCCCCCCAGGGAGAAAGAAAATGAAAAAGTTGAGCTTCATGTGTAATTATTTGTTGTTCTTCCTCTGCTATTTTTGGTTATTTTCAAGCAGAGACTAAGGATTTTTTAATTTACATGTTTTTAAGAGTGTACTAGCCAGCAAACACAATTCAAACTAGGAACTAATGTGTCTGGGACTTACTTTAAGGAGTAAAATTGAAATAATTTTCCTTAAAATGGGATAAGCAGCAACTACAAACTGGGGTTATTTCTACATTTCCAAGAAAATGCACTAAGAAAAAAAAAAGCATCAGAATAATAAAAGCAACGTGGCAACTACAGGAGAGCTCTTACACTGCTATGCTAGAAATCTGCATAGAGAAATCTGCTGTAGAAAGGTGGCAAGTTTCATAAAAGAAACACTTTCTTGGTCATCTCTAAGGCTGAGTAGAAAGCTAAGTGCATAGCAGGTGTAAATGATTATGAGATTCACTGAGCTCAGGGTTCTTCTAACCTACTCCTTTGATGAGAGAAAGTGGTTTTTACAGACTTATCAGATCTGACCTGGGTCATTTTCCTCTGGGATCTATCACAGCTGGGAATCTCAATTGATTCTTCAACCAGTGCTGAGATGGGGCTACAAGATGAGCTTGTTCCACATGCAGAGAACAAGATAAAGTACATCAAAATCACTGCATATCATCAAAATCACTGTATTACCAGTTTTTTGAAAAAAAGAAGTAATCTCTGTTTTCCATTTCTGCATAATTCCATCAATCTGATCAATGATCTAAGAGCAGTCACATAACATCAGTGTATGAGGGCCAAAGAGAATTGCTGGGATGGGGGAAGGTAACCATTCCTCAGCCCAAACCTGCTCAGGAAGGTGACATCTGTGTCTCTGCTGAGCTGTGGCATAACTGCCTAGCTTGCTGTGAAATAAAAATACAGCTAATTTAGCATGTCTGGGGAGAAAGGCTGAGCTGTTTACAACCAGGAGATTATTGTGCTATCTCTGGGGCTGAAGACCTGCTAAGCTGGCAAGACAGAATGGCTGAGGGAGTCTTGGGGAGATTAAATGGCTCTGTTTTGGCTAAACCAACAGGTGCAAACAAATCTGGAAGGCCAGAGTGTCCAAGTGGAGACCTTTGCCTAAGTAACAGCAAAATTAATATTACAGTTTATGTCCCTGAATATAATGAGACTGAAGGAGTATGTGCTAAACACAAATGACTGCTATTCAGCTCTCCACCCAAATCATGCTAAACATCACCTAGAAGCAGGGACAGGCAGAGTTAGGATAGACAAATCACAAAGGGAAAACCTGTGCAGCGAAGGAGGAGAGAAGACTGGACAGTCTGTCAGAGATGGTCAATGGGCTGTGCTCCTCTTCCTCCACCCACAACAGGGACACCCTCCTGTGCCTTCTCTATAGGGTGTCCCTCTTATTCCTATTACCTACCAGCCCTCTAACTCAGGCCTGAGCTTCCAGCTGTGGTGGATGTCACCTGGGAATTCTTTACTTGGGCTCAATTATCCTTTGGAATTGGTGCATTTTGGTCAGTGCTAATGCAGCTGGCCCTGCAGAGCCACCTTCTTGCCTTCTCCCAGAAGGCACAATTCCCTGCTGGCTTGTGCTCCTGCTCTTTGCACACCTCCAGGACCTGAGAACGTTTGCAGCTGCAAGCCCAGAAAGCACAAGCCCACAGAACAGCAGGTTCCCTCTGAACACAGCACAGCAGCTGGTGTGGGAAAGCACAGCAGCTGCCTGACTCCAGCCCAAGTGTCCTGAACACAACTGAGGCAGCTCTGAGCATCCCTGAGGCCAACTCTGGGTACTGAAACCCACATGCTGCCATCTCCCTGAGCAACATCATCTGCCTCGTGCCTCCTGGCACTAGCACCTTTAAGAGGAAAACCCTTTCAGATCAGCACAGGGCATGGGAGAACCCTCCTGATTTATTTTTGGACTAGACTGCTTATGCTTTAGGAAAAAAAGAAACATCTTGATTTAAATTTTGTCAGCACTGGATCTATCTCTGTACCTTAAATGTCAAGCAAACGATTTGTACTTGCAAAATCCACATGTCTACAGGGCATTAAGTGCTTGAGATGTTGCACAAACAGCTCTGGATGTCAAACCCTTAGCATAGCTGCTGAGCTCTACCTGTCCTTTCATCTTTCAGGGTAACAGGATTTGTTCTCTTGTTGTTTGTTTGGTTTTGTTATTTGTTGTCTTTTTCTTTACACAGCCTTGTCTATAGCTTGAAGGAACTTAATGATGTTTAAAACTTTTCCCTCAAAACTTGCTGAAAACATCCCCTGATGTATTCCAAGCACTTGGAGCCCAGACCAATGAGAAGACAAGAATAAGAGGAACAAAGATCAAAAGACAGCAAGTGCAGCTCAAGTAGGACACATGCAAGGACTGAACTCTCTCAGCATTGTTAAATCCTGGTATCTTCAAATGCTTCATCCCTGATTACCTCTCAGAAAATGGTATTTTATTAGTTAAGTCAGATGGTGATTTGTTTTTTCCCAGTAAGCCCACTGCCCTCTGCCATTCTTGCCTGCTGACCACCACACTAAGAGCATCTTGTCTTCTCATCCATCTAGACTGGAAGCATGGCTAAGATCTTAGTAGAATTACTACCCAAAAAAGGTTTTTTCCATTAACTTCAGTGCAACCAGGATCCACCTCCAGCCTGCACTAAAACATAAATCAGCACTTGAAAACTTTAATTAAACCTCTTCTCTCTCTGGGCCTGTGTTCAACACATTTTCCTCTGCTCATTTACTCTACAAACAAATGGCTTGGGCTTCTGTAAAAACCAAAAGGCTTTATAGCACGGTAAAAAAATTATGGTTATTCTCTACTTGAACTGTTTACCTGTTCTCCCGAAATTTCTTAATTCACTATCTGGCTAATACAGGAGAATATATATATTTTTTTTTCCTTTTTGAGTTTTCAGATGAAAAGGTTTGGTAAAGCTTCAGATGAAACTGCTGAACTGCAACTATACATCTGAGACAGGTCTGTGGTTTAGTGTTAGCAGCTTTTTAATAGTTCTGTCACCAGTGAGGTGGGTGGAGACCTAAACAGCATCTCTGGCTGCTTTCAGTGCATTTCCAATTTGTATTAACAAGATCATCTCCTGAAAACAAAAAGTGAGTTAACAAAGCAAAAGAAAAAAAGGAAGAAAGTATGGAAATTACCTTGATAATGCCTTCCCCAGGCCTCATATCCGTGTAAATCTTGACATTGTATGATATATTGGAGAAGGTTGGGGAATTATCATTGGCATCAATCACCAGGATATTGACAGTCACTGGGACACTCTCCTGGACACCATCAGAAGCTGTCATCTTCAGAGCAGAGAAAAAAGCAAGCAGAACAGGAGCATATTTTAATGGTGTGTTCTTAATACAAGTCCAACTAGGAGAAAATAGAATACCACAGCTGAAAAACAGCATTTCATTTTTGGTCTGTGCTTACAACTCCAGGAGGTTTCAGCTGAGCTTGAGCCTGAGCTGTGCAGGACTCGGGGCAAAAGCAACATGAAGCCTTTGAAACATCCTGTGTCAGATTTAACAGGAGAAAAGAGAGGGAATGTTTCCTAGGCTCAGGGCTGGGATCTGAGCTGGGTGGGAGGGCAGAGCCTGTCCCCAGCTGTGCTGAACACCCTCCAGGAGCAGGGTCTGGCCACCACAGCTCCCACACCTGCCTCACCCTGCACAGCCACACACAGGAGCATGTCTTAAACCTCAAAGACAGCATCTGAAAGTGGGACTTGAAGAGCTAGAGGCCTTCTTCCTCCAGAGGGGAAATCTGAGCTCTCTTTTCAAATGCTAAACGGACAGAAAACAGGGAGCCTTTGATGGAGAGCTCCTGCAGAGGAACAGGGTTTCCCTACAGCACATGTGCAAATTGCTTTAGGGTTGTTAAGATGTTTACTCAAGAGTGGGAAATGCCTGAGGGAATATTAAACACATTTAAGTTGTTTTGGTTATTTTTTCCCCCCCCTTTTTTAAAAAAAATACTGCTGACTGTGGCTAACATTAGGCTACTTGTTTATTTTGTACTGAGGTAATGCAGAAAGGCCATTACAGGCATCATGTTCTTAGCTCAGAAGCAGAGAAAAGGCAAAGGTGGCCTCCAAGTCCATAGTGGGTACAAAAGAGGAGCCAGGAGGGTGCTGAGAGCAGGACACAATCCTGGGCCCATGGGGATGATGCTGGTAGGAGGATCTGAACTGCTGCTATTGAGCCAAGCACATTTGGGAAGAGCACACTACCCCACTTACCAACTCCCCCCAGCCCTGCTGCTCATCCTTTCACTGCTTTTCTTCTCCTGAGCCATTTCCATGCTCTCCAGTGATGCTGGACTGAGTGAGCTTTCAGCACGTGGTGTGAAGAGCAGCTGGTGTGCGTGCAGGGGAGTGGAGCTTACCGAGAAGGTGTAGAGTTGCTGGGTCTCCCTGTCCACAGGCTGCAGCAGGGTGAGGTAGCGGGTGATGCCGCTCTGAGTCACAGTGAAGAACGTGCTGTAGTCGTTCAGAAAGAGGTGGAGCTGTGGGTCCTTGGTCTTCAAACAATGGGGGAAAAAAAAGAAAAGAAAGGCATTTTATTATTAATTCAGACACACCATGAAGTTTTCAGTTACTCAATGCAAGGGCTTGATTTAGTTGACACCTAAAAAGCAGAAAGCACAATGCTATGACTAACCAGAGATGCCAATTTGTTCAAAACCCCTTCGAAAATAACACTGAAAAAAATAACTTTCTTGATGAAAAATATATTTAATATAGACATTAACCTGTAAAGTAAACCCTACATTAAACAAATACCTGCATCTGCTGGTTTTAAATGGTGCTTTTTTTGCACATTTTTAAGCCACATAGAACTTACCAACATAAGCAACTGGATTCAAGCATTTGTCTTCAACCCCAAACTGATCTTGATTAGTGGAACAATAAACCAGACCTTCTACCCTTTAGTCCTTACCCTGCAGCCTGCTGGATCCAGCACAGAGCTGGCAGAAAGGGTGATGAAGCTCTGCATGCTCCATGGCTCTGAGAAGCCCCACAGATTGAGGCGGTTTTCTGGGATGTCTGTGTTGTTGGAATGCCAGAAACATGACTTGTGACTGGGAATACATCTCTCAACAGCTTCTCTAGGAAGATGCTATTGAGTTACTGAAGGGATTAGACTGCAAGGGTCGCTCTACATTACAATTACATTTGAAAATAAACTACATTACCTTTTGTTGCCTACACCACTCCAGTAAAAACATTTCTGTGCCCTTGTATGTAATCTGGTTAATTTAACCTGACTTAATGTCAGGGTCATTAGTTACTGAGTTTATTTGTTATATGAGGTGAGGTTATGGAAGAGGAGATGAGTCCTGTAAAAATGGTTTTGAACTGTTGCAAACAATATGGAGATGAGGAATTGGAGGACTGACACCATGAATAAAACATAGCAGAAAATCTAGTGGCTGCACAAGGAATAACTTGACAAGTATTTTTACCAGGTACTTTCCAACATAATTCCAAGCACCCACCCCATACAGAGCAGGGGACACAAGACAGTCAGAAACAGCCAAATTCAACACATCATCCCAGAAGCAGCTCTGTGGTGGTGTAGTTCTCTGATCATTTCTCCCGTGGAATCCACTCCCCTAGGTGATGACAGAAGAACCCCCAGAGCCCTACAGCCAGCAGACTCAACACCACCATGCACCAAGTGGCATCATGAACACCTCTGAGGACAGAGCAGCACCACAGGAGGAGGGAGAGAAGCTGATTCCAGCAATCCCAAATATTCTAAAGCACATGTTTAATTCATGTTGAAGCTAGCAGGCAAACAGAAATCTCTATTTTTCCATGAAAAAAAAATAAAAGGTAACAGCCAATGGTTGTTCACTTGGTAGACACTGAAGAAGTCAGTCCAAATGTCATCTCCAAAAACCCAGCTTAGTTGTTACAGCTCTTGCTTGTTGTTTTGAATGTTAATAAACACAGTTTTTTTTCCTCATTTCTTCTTGAGAAAATCCAATGATGGAGATCCCATCCTCTCCCAAAGTCATCTACCCTATTCCTTAGCTAGTCTTGGCTTCCAAATGTTATGCTAATTAGTAAGTTAAATTGCCTTCATTGCAATCAATGCCTATTTCTACTTCCTTCCATGCATGTCAAAGCCACAAAGCAATTTATTTCCTTCATCTTGCCATTGCTATGCTTTTGCTTTATCACATTTTCTGCTGAAAGCAAGTCAGCTCTACTTAACTGTGAACGTTTTCTGTGGCAGACACTAGCAGAACACAATTGGGAGAAACAGTCCAGCTACACTGCAACTTCCAATACTCCCATGTTTTTAACTGTTGGCTGATTTGGGGGTCTGGACTGTGATTTCTGACTACATTTCTGGGTCACGTAGACCAGCTTGTCTCTGAGAAAACTTGTCACCATAGAATTGGAAGTGGGAAGTGATGAGAATCCACACAAAGGAGCACAATGCAACCTGCAAGGAGAGTTTGAAGCACGCAGTTTACAAACTTCACACTAGCTAGTAGGTGCTTTTTAAACTAAAAAAAATAAAAATAAATACTTTTGGGAATGTTTTAAGATGTCTATAAAGACATATGTGATTAGTTAGTGGGCATAAAGCAATCACAATGTGGTCGTGGCACAGCTTTATGCCCTAAATGAATTTGGTCCAATGGGTTTAAAGGGCTCTTTGCAGGCTTCACAAGAGAGGTGACAACCCCAGTCTCCACCACCAGCAGAGCAGAGAAAAATGAAGGAGAGGAAGGAAAAGAGCAATAAACCACACAATTAAAACAAAGAGTGATATTGCACACATAATACCCAATACCTACAGGAAAGGCACCTGGTGCAAGCTACAAAGAAAAACCAAACCATGATACACGAGTCAAGAAACACAAAACTGAGTGTGGTGGGTGTCATAAAGAAGTACATTTGAGGAAAAAAAAATAGTTACAGAAACAGTACCATAAAATGAGATGCAGAAAGTGCTCCACTGCACTCTTAGCAAACAAAGGCTTGAGTTCAAATTTGTTCTGCTTGAAAAATCTCTGGAGGAGTTCCTGAAAGTGTGAAAGGCTGAGTGGATGTTAGTGTTACATTGCTGCTGCTTCTCTCCTCCCACAAGGCCTTACACACTCTTCCTAAAGCAAACAGCTTCCTACAGTTTACTGAGATTAAACCAAAATGATATGATACTGTCAGGAATAAGCAGACAATGACACATATTCTCTGTTTCAACACCCCAAGGACACTTTAGAGGGAATATATTTGGCTTGCTAAATTCTCCAGGGTTTCCAGAACAAGTTCCAAGAGGTTCAGAACTGCTTAGGCTTCCCGAGTGGCAGCACAGACCTGTCTCCAAAAAGCAGTAGCAGTGACAAAGATAAGTTAATGACACAGCTCAGATTTCCAGCATTCTTCACGTGGAGGATGAGTGGCATCATGAAACACTCCTGGAAGGCAGGCTGTCCTGTTGAAGAGGTGTTTTCAGCATTTGTCCTCCTCATTTCTGGGTGAAAGTAGAAAGAGCTTTTCCACTTATGTCTTCCCTTGAAAAAATCTGAGGTGCAGAGGGGGGAGCAAGTGAGCTGCCCAGCTCCACTGACAAGGGGTTTGCAGTCAGCCTGTGCACTCACTTCACTGCCTTCCTCTGACCTCTGTGACATGAGGTCTGCAGGGCCTGGTGAGGTGGCTCTCCAACTTCACAGGAGCTTGGATGGAACAGCAAGGAAGACACAGCATCTGGAGTAAATTTACTGCACCTTTAACATCACCATTTGCTATCAGAAAAATAACAAACTAGTCATAAAGCTGCTTCAATCAACCCAAGGAGGATAAATCAAACCTAAATTCTGAGCAACTGATAAACTGAGGGATGTCACCCAGCCAGAGGGAACTTGGCCCAGCACACCTTTTGAATAATTTTTCCTCCTTAAACATTTTTTTTTCTTTGAAGTTCATTTAAACAGTATTTAATTATGCCATTGCAAAAAAAAAAAAAAAAAAAAAAAGCTCTTCAACATTTCTGTCATCTCCACTTTGGTAGAAAAGATGTCAAAAGACTAATGAGAGAGCAGTATGGGTGCTGAGCAGTGGTTAAATTCTGCATTCTCTCAATCAGCAGCAAGGCCTCTCCAGTCCCTGCACAAAGCAAGGGCTAAGGCAGAAGCATGACTATAAAATCACTAAAATGTGTGCCAGGGCTTTTCTGACTTGTTCAAGTTGAGGTGCAAAGGGCCATGCCCCTCACTGAATGAAAAGGTGACAGGAAACTTTGGAGATAGTTTCCCTTGGAAGAGAGTAAGAAATAAACATCAGCATCTTCAGTGCTTCTACTAATTAGCAACAGCATTTGTTTAAAACAGAGCAGACATACAAAAAACCAAATCCCTCAAGGACTCCAAGGAACTCAAAGACAGGAACAGTAGCTTCAGAAGGAAGCAAACATTAGCTATGCATCCCACACAAATAAAGGGAAAAATACAGTGGATTCTGGTAGTGACTCAAGATTGGCATTTTTCCTTCTTTAGCACAAAGATTCAGAATAGAAAAAAACTGTTTATAAATCTGAAAGAAGGAGAAGCAGCCTTTGTGTTTTGCCTTTCCCTTTTGTTTGTTTCAATAATCATATTAATGGGCTGTTCTGTTTGGGAAGAATATTTCCTGAATTATTAGTTTGCAGTGGGACTATTAGGTGCAGCAGAAGTGCTATAGAGGGATAGCAGTATTACAGCAACTCTCCTCTCCAGAGAATACTGCCTGCAAAACAAACTCTGCAACAGTGAAAGACAGATGCAATCAGGAAAATATTAGAGAAAAACACTTCAGTATTTAAAATGCTTCAGTACTCCTGGATAAAAAACAACAATAAAAAAAACCACAAAACACACAAAAAACCCCAAACAAACAAAAAAACCAACAAAAAAACAACCAAACAAAACCAAACTTATTTTAACCTGGAAGTTAAATTTTGTTTAAATTCATCTCTCTTTCTAAGAGATTCAACAAGATCTGGCATACGAGGCAGCAAGGTGGTTACTGTGCAGCTTTTCCACTGACCCTAACTGCCCAAGTAGGAGGAAGCAGAAGAGTAAGGCTTGGGAAGCCTTATGTAAACAGCTATCACATCATACTGTTTAAATTCCTCATCTCAGCTTGGCTTTACTTAGTCTTAAGGTACTTGCCTGGCTTAATTTAATTTATGCCATTTAAACAGACCACTTAATTATATCAGCACTTGGCAGTGCTGCTCAAGTTAAAGGTCTGTTTGCAATGTCACGTCTATAAATTAATTTTTGGAAGGTTTATAGCTGGACTCCATTATAATTCCCACAAGGTTTCAATGTAGAATGTGTTTTGGTTTTTGTGTTGTTTTTTTTTTTCTACAGATACACACAGGATGACCACTTTCTTCATGCATTTAGCTGAGGACAGGGAGCCCTTTTAATATGAAATACAATCTCAACTGATTTGTCAATTAGAAGACCGAATATATTACATTTAGCCAGTGTCACTATTGGAAACTAAAATGCAGAGGCACGTAGAGGATGTGTCAACTTCTTCTCAGCAGTCCCTGCTCACAAAGTATATTAATTTACTAAGCTACAGTGAAGCCACGAGAACATGATGACCTGCAGAAGTTGAGAAGCATTACCTGTGAGTCCTAACCCATCCTGAGTCCCATGGAGTCCCTGCAAGAAGGGATCTGTCATTTCAGTTTGCTTGGCTGTTGAACATGTGAGTTACTGCTGCACTACCAGCCTTACTCTGCTGGAAGCCTCGTACCCACAACGGGGTATAAAGCACAACGTGAACCACTGGCACAAGCACTAACACACAGGCAGCTAAATCTGATTCCTCACTCCCTCACATCCACGTTACACCAGGCCATAGCACTGGAAAGAGCTGTGCTGGCATGAGCCAGGTGATGCCAACAGAACAGGGAACTGCAGAGAGGGCTTCCACCCAAGCTGACTGTGGTCCCTGAGGCTGCAGGTAGATCTCTGCATGCCCTGAGATGAGCCTACAGCACTCTGGAAAGAGAGAGGGCCCATCACATCTAATGGATCACATCTGGTTCACCCTAAGCAACAGCAAAACATGCAGAAGAGAGACTAACCCAGTCATGGGCAATCTGGCACCAGGTTCCCCAAGTACTTCAGGTCTGTGGCAACTTGGTCTGTCTTGTATTTCTGGCCCCGGTGACCCATCCTCCTCTCCAACAGCCAGTTCCTCCTGCAGGGCTTCATACCTGTTCTGCAGGGGTAACTGGAGAGGTGGAAGAGTCTGGAAGAGGATTCACCTGTTTCCCTGAGCAGGAACCTGTTTCCATTCTCCCCCTTCTCTGAGGTGCCATCCTACTGCCTGGTGATGAGGGGAGGGGATCCTCTGGTTTCTGTGGGGCCTCAACCTGGTTCCTTTCTCTCAGGGAGTGGGAAACCTCAACCTCTTCACCCTTCAGTTCAGCCACCTGGCCAAGCAGCTCAGCCACCTGAGCAGATCATTCCCCTGGTCACACTGACACAGGGTTGTCTCCAGCACCCACCATTGGCAGTGCCAGGCTCCAGCCCTCTCTGCAGCCAGAGGCCTGAGCGCCGCCATGTTTGCTGCAGCCTCTGTCTGGTGCCCACAGCTTTCCTAGCAGCAGCCTTCAGTCTGCTACAGCCATGGCTGGGCCTCTACAGCTACTGACACCTTGAGACTTGAGGGACAGTTGAGATGGGCACCACTGACCCCTTAGAGGGACTGAACTCACTTTGTGCACCGGCAGAAGCTCAGCCCCCTGCTGTCGGTGCTGCTGCCCTCAGCGAGACACCCGCAGCCGCTGGGCACCGCCCTGTGCTCCGTGGCGGGAACTTTCCCGCCCTCCCTGAGGCCTCTCCCCGCCCAGGGGCTGCTCAGCAGCGGCTGCTGCCGCCTCTGCCCAGGGCCCTCAGCCCCCAGCACAGCCAAAGGGCTTTGCCCAGCTGCACAAAAGCCCCCACAAGAGCTTTTCCTCGGCACTTTTTGCCTCAGATCCCTTCCCCAGTGCAGTCTGAGCTGCCCTGAAGCTGGGCACCATAGAAAAAAATCATCTTGGGAAACAAATTCCCAAGGGATACTTAAGCCTCTCTGGGAATCCCTTTTTAAGTCCAACTCAGGCACTCAAACAAAGCAGAGCACAGAAATCTGTGTCAAGAGTTCTCCATGGGAGTGTCTGAACTAATTGTTTTATACTCCCAATTTCTTACAACCTTAGGGAACAAAAGGAGGGTGTGAATGTAATTCCTATCTTGTTTAGAAGAGCAGAAGAGAGACATAAGTCAGAAGAGGAAAAAGTCCATATTGAAATTAAAGAATACAAAAAATAGGTGTTCACAAAATATCTGGACTATTTCTATCATGTTAATATAGCTACTGGTAAACTTGTTCCAGATTTACCTTTCTACTTATAGTAGAATATATCCCCAGACTTACCAACTTTAATATGGTCAACTATCAATAGAAAAAACCCCACCAAATTTAACTTAGCTGCTACTAACAATCATACAGTCATTTTTGTGGATACTGCTTGAAAAAAGGATTATAGAATACATTCAAATATACTTTGTGCACTGGCAGAGGTTCAGCCCCCTGCTGTCGGCGCTGCTGCCCTCAGCGAGACACCCACAGCCCCTGGGCACCGCCCTGTGCTCTGTGGCGGGAACTTTCCCGCCCTCCCCGAGGCGGGAACTTTCCCGCCCTGCCTGAGGCCTCTCCCCGCCCAGGGGCTGCTCAGCAGCGGCTGCTGCCGCCTCTGCCCAGGGCCTCAGCCCACGACGGGCAAAGGGCTTTGCCCAGATGCACAAAAGCCCCCACAAAAGCTTTTCCTCATCCCTTTTGGCCACAGATCCCTTCCAAGTCATTGTCCAATTAAAATAAAAACATGACAGCAAACAAACAAGTGTTAAGCTCACTAGGAAATACTTTTGGTCCATTAAAAACGTTTTTTTTTTCCTGTGGATGTGAACTTTCACATCAGTAGTACAACTCAATATCCAAATAGTGAGATAGCTGCATGAGAAAACGCTGATGTACAACCACAGAGGAGGCACAACAATGAAACAGTCCAACTGCTTGCAATGAATGTCAGAGCAGCCCTGGAAAGCTGAGGTATTGAACTTGCACTGGCAAAATCCATAAGAGAAAGCACTTCTTGTGGGGAACAGCCACCAGGATTACATCACAAAACTCAGGAGGTGGTTTATATTAAAGGAACAAATTACTCTTCCATGCAGAAGTTTGAAATTAATTACCTGCAGTTTAAGCATCTACAAACATCACGTGTTATACTAAGTACGTGGTAGTTACAGGATTCATTCCAAGAGTTAGCCCAAATTCAGGGTTTAATAGTTCAAAGTAGATCATGTATGATATGTGGTTACATCCAAGAACCATATATTATACCTTTGACACCTTCTGGATAGAGTTGTGCTGCTGCCAGGGAGAGGTTAATCAGATAACTATTAACACCAATGTGAAAAACCTCTGGAGGTTAAATGAAGTCCAAAGTCTGGAATTTCTTTAGTCTAACAATATAATCTATTAGGAAATAGAGAGGCTCAAAAAACTGCCAGCATGCAAAACTGCCACATAAAATGAAGTGACTGAGATGGAACATTGAATTCTCTTTCGTTAAAGCAGTTGGTTTGAATTATTTCAAGCCCAAGGGATTCAGCCCCTTCCTCACCAGCCATGCTTGTGTGACTCCTTTTACCACTGTGGGTAAGTGTGGTGTGAGGCCTTTAAGGGCTCCAGAGCAGGATTCTCCTAGGTCACTGCAGCTACAAAGCCTTGAGGACAAACATCTCGGTCCCTGGAACATCAGTGGACTTGCAGATAAACACCAGCAGCATTCTGTGGGTTAACAGTGAGACTTCTGTAGTATTTTTGACTGTCCATTACCCAAGCTAGCAGTGTAGCAACCCAGGAAGGAACAGTTCAAAACAGACTCTCCAGCTTGCCAAAAACCCTACTTCAAGTTTCAGACCATACCTATCAAGTCAATAAGTCTCCCAGACAGACTTGCTTGGTTTCAGTCTTCCACTGCTGAGGTAACCAATAGCCTCTCTTTCCATTTTGGTGAAGTCACCCATGTTACAAGGTGGGCATAAATAACACCCTAAAATTCCATATTTCTGTCATAAACACATAGGCCCCAAAGCATATTTGAACCAAAGGGTTTTACTAGTACTTCCATGAAGGTGTAGATAAAACAAAATAGACAGGAATTTGTTTAGGTGAAAAACACCTTAAATTATCCCCATATGTTTTTGTTAAGCATCACAGAACTAAAAGCAGCCTTCTAAGAAAATCCCTCAAGCTAATAATTTAAAAAGGACTTAAGAACCATGGACACTAACTTGTATGATTTGATTTTACTTGCATTTGGGCACACTACACAAACAGATTTCACAAAACACGACTTGACAGTGTATTGCAAATATAAACATATACCTGATGCCTGCATATCCTTCTTATTCCTGTATTAAGCAACCTGAAAGATGCCATTAAGCTGATCAAAGAGAAGGGCTTTGCTCTGAACAGAAGCAGTGCTGAAGGAGAGTATGTCACAAGCAACACCAATCATCAGCAATGCTTACTGATGATGCCAAATGCACTTAATCTGTACCTTTTATCCAGCCCTCAAGCAAGGCAGATCCCACCAGCCATGACCACTTGCCTTCCACCCATTTCTACTAATGCCTGTAAAATGACTGAGGTATTGTAATTGGTAGGAAGGAGATATTCTACATGAGTCTGGGCTTTAAAAGAGCTTCTTAAGATACTTAGTCTAATGCAGACAGTGAGGTAGAAAGCATGTTTCTATGACAATGCTCTCCTTACTCAAATAATAAATTTAGCTATGTCAGAAGTGAAGACTGTTTTCAGATTATCAGGTTAAGAACTTATATTAATGAGTATTGGCATATGCAGTAAATATTACAACAAATCCTATGCCTACAACTTAGCTTTCCTTATCAAAAGATGAGAACAGAAGCAAAGGAGACAACTGAAGAGACATCAGTAATTAGAAGGAAAGAGATATTATCAAAAACCACATGAAAAACATTAGCCCTGGTGTTGAGGTGTTTTTTGGTTACTTATCTTCGGATGATGCCCAATGTTAGTATCAAATTCTGAGCAGAGCAAAGAATGGATTGAGCTTTTAGTCTGCTGCCCTATTCCTCTTAGCCCTGGTTTGTTCAGACTACTGCTTCCTTTCCCTTTGAGCTTCTCTCCCATTTCCCCACACTATGTGCTGAATTCATCCTTCCCACAAAATGTATGTGTTCCTCCTCTTCACACTAAGCATTCATCATCTCTAACAGAACAGAATCTCAAGAAGAACCATGTAAAACACACATTAGTTTTTCAGTTCAAATCTATTTGAACTCAGAATGAAAACAAAAAAAGGAACCATAACAATGATATTCAAATTCATTTGTTGATCAAACCAGTTTTGTCTCAAGAAAACAAGAATGAAAAAAACCCCACAACAACTCAGAAAAGAATAAAAATGCAAACAGAAGTATAACACTAATAAAAGTACAGAAATGCCACATACCTCCTCCACATCATTGTCCAGCACCACAATTTGCAGTGGAGAAGTCAGGTTCTGGTTGTCAGAGATGGTGGTTCCCACTGGGGAGGATTCAAGGATGAAGCCCTCATAGGTGGACCTTGTGAAGTAAGGCTTCTGGTTGTTCTCATCCAGGACTTCAATGTGCAGGTTGGCAAAGGCAGGGAGAGGATGGCCATTGTCTTGTTCAGCCTGGAAAACCACCATTTGTCAGGGGCTCTCAGCCAAGTAAAACTACAGTTCCTACCTGCTGTTGGCTTATCTTTAAGCATTACAATCCAGTGACACTATAAAGATGAAGAACATCCTACAGAGCACCCCATTATGAAAGGAAATATCAAACTAAAATTAGCTATGGCAGAAGAACAATTATAGAATCAGAATCATTCAGGTT
>VYZU01080991.1:0-10991 GCA_013401355.1 Ceyx cyanopectus | reverse complement strand
GCTTCACAACATGCTCTAGGGGCTGGCATGTATGGGGCTTGTGAATTTTTTTTCTAATGCTCAGGTATTTAAGTGTTTTTTGTTCTTGTAGGTATGGTTGGACAATGCAACATCTTTGCATTAAGATGCTGGAAGAATAATATATGGTTTTGAAAATAGAAAGCTTAATTCACATGTGAAAAGCCATCTAAAAATTGCATTTTAACTTTAAATAATGGTAACAATAGTAGTCGGTATTTTTTCTTTAGCCAAAAAATACAAAGTCCTGATTTTACCCAGAACTGGATTTACATTTCCTTTTACTTAAACAACCTCTTCTGAATATGCTCCATTCTAATGCATCCACATTGAGATATGNGGAGCAAATTGAAAGGTAATTACAATGTATTTCTGAAGGGAAACCATGTTGTGAGATACACAAAGACAGTGTAACATGGATTTTTTTTTTTTAAATGCTTAATTTGCTTAATATACTGCAAGTACTGGAAAATTTAGAAGATATATGAATCATGATTCACCTGCCCCTCCCCACTATAACACCATTATCTGCACCTTACATCATTCTGTGCAAAGAATGTGCTGCTCTCAAAGCTGTTCTTCTGCTGCCTATAGTATCTGAGCAATCAGTCCCATCTCCACCCATCACTCCATTCCAGACAGTAAATTCCCCATCCAATATACAGCATATCTAGGGGAAGAAAACCACTGTTTTATTTCTTGCCTAAAAAACAGATTAATTTTTAGTGCTGAATATTAAAAATCCTGCTATACTTTTAAGTCATTGTAAAATACTCAACAAAATGAACATAAACTTGAAAATTCTCAATTTTAGTCTTTTCAATATCCTTGTTAGAAATCAGAAGGAACTCAAAAGGAGCAAAGAAGCTAGAACAGACTGAAGATTCCAGCCACGGAAGAACTACCTTTTCTGGGCAGAAGATAAAACCAGTAAGATTAAAAACCTTAAATGCATGAAGTAGATAAAAACATGGATTTTCATGACCCGTATGCCCATAGAGGCACAACCATACAGTATGTGACAAAAGATCAATGGATGTTCATATTTTAGGAGCTTGCTAACTGCACTGCATAGAAGAGATAAAAGAATTTATGCAAGCATTGGAAAATCTGGCCCAGAAGATAGGGAGCCCAGCCTGGCAAGAAATATTGAGGGTAGTGAAAAGGTCTGTAAGCAGTACATAGCAGCAGATTGCTTGCTGAGCTGGCAAAGGTACTGTCACTGGGGAGATGGCCTTAAACAAATGTAGTAGGTTGTTTTGCTTTTGTTGTCAAACACAAATCATCAATGAATATAAAGCCAATACACTAATGGGATTTGAGCAGGTGGGGAAACTTAAAAGAGAATTTAACTTGAATTTTAACTCTGAATTGTAAAAATCAACCCAAATAGCTATGATGCAAGATGAGTTTGTAAAGAAGAGGAAAGATGTTAAGAACCAGAATAATTTTCTTTATAATGCAGTTGTGAAGCTGTTCTGCAGCAATGAACATCTTTAACTTTTCAGGGCTGGGACCCCCTCTTGCTGTTACTATCTGGACTAATCAGAACATTATTGCTCTGCTTGATGTATTCTTCTGAATTACAGTCTGAAGTAATCCATGGCCAGTTTATATCCACTTATTATGCCATTAATTATCATCTTGCTTAAAAGGCTATTATAGCTCTCTGATGACTACACTGTTGAAGTGCTTTCAGAAAACATTCATATTCTCTTCCAAATTTAATTATGCTTGGGAAACAATCCATGTTGTTGTACCCTTAATTGGTATGCACAGTCACACTTTCCAGAACCTCTACTCTCTTAGTTCTCAAACCATTTTGGTTGTTGCTACTGTTACTGATGTATGTAAAATGAAGAAGATAAAAGAAAAATAGTATGAATGGAAAAAAAATGTAGAGAACTGAATGTTAGAATAAGGTGGGTCCACAACTGGATTTAAAGTTAGATCTTTGTAAGCAGAGAATTAGATAGAAAGAATGATGTAAAATGAGATATTTTTTTTTTGGCGTGGACAATCAAGAGTCATCAAAATTACACCATTAAGCAGAAAATACTAAAGGAGATTATCTATGCTCCTTATGATTTGGAAATGAGAATGTTGAACATTTGCCCACTCTGAGTGATGNTTCCTTTTACTTAAACAACCTCTTAGAATATGTAAATAACTTATATTGTAAAGACACATTTACAAATACATTAACAAGTTTGTTTTTAATGAGCTATTGAGAACCAGTACATATATTTTAGATGCTTAATATTAGCAACATATTGAGATAGCAATCCCTAACATGCATTTAGTAGTTAAACAGAAATGGATCAAGTCTGAGGTAATGAAAAAAAATTCCATTTGCTTCTCCTCCAGCTCATGGGAGTTTGTGCAATCCCATGCTTGTTCACACCTGCTCTTTTCAGACAGGGCATGTGAGAGTACATGCTGCATTGTGCATGGTAATTGAAGTCTAATTTAATGAATCAGCCCACTGTGCAGGCAGGACTATTTTTCAGAGACATTGAGGAGCAAATTGAAAGGTAATTACAATGTATTTCTGAAGGGAAACCATGTTGTGAGATACACAAAGACAGTGTAACATGGATTTTTTTTTTTTAAATGCTTAATTTGCTTAATATACTGCAAGTACTGGAAAATTTAGAAGATATATGAATCATGATTCACCTGCCCCTCCCCACTATAACACCATTATCTGCACCTTACATCATTCTGTGCAAAGAATGTGCTGCTCTCAAAGCTGTTCTTCTGCTGCCTATAGTATCTGAGCAATCAGTCCCATCTCCACCCATCACTCCATTCCAGACAGTAAATTCCCCATCCAATATACAGCATATCTAGGGGAAGAAAACCACTGTTTTATTTCTTGCCTAAAAAACAGATTAATTTTTAGTGCTGAATATTAAAAATCCTGCTATACTTTTAAGTCATTGTAAAATACTCAACAAAATGAACATAAACTTGAAAATTCTCAATTTTAGTCTTTTCAATATCCTTGTTAGAAATCAGAAGGAACTCAAAAGGAGCAAAGAAGCTAGAACAGACTGAAGATTCCAGCCACGGAAGAACTACCTTTTCTGGGCAGAAGATAAAACCAGTAAGATTAAAAACCTTAAATGCATGAAGTAGATAAAAACATGGATTTTCATGACCCGTATGCCCATAGAGGCACAACCATACAGTATGTGACAAAAGATCAATGGATGTTCATATTTTAGGAGCTTGCTAACTGCACTGCATAGAAGAGATAAAAGAATTTATGCAAGCATTGGAAAATCTGGCCCAGAAGATAGGGAGCCCAGCCTGGCAAGAAATATTGAGGGTAGTGAAAAGGTCTGTAAGCAGTACATAGCAGCAGATTGCTTGCTGAGCTGGCAAAGGTACTGTCACTGGGGAGATGGCCTTAAACAAATGTAGTAGGTTGTTTTGCTTTTGTTGTCAAACACAAATCATCAATGAATATAAAGCCAATACACTAATGGGATTTGAGCAGGTGGGGAAACTTAAAAGAGAATTTAACTTGAATTTTAACTCTGAATTGTAAAAATCAACCCAAATAGCTATGATGCAAGATGAGTTTGTAAAGAAGAGGAAAGATGTTAAGAACCAGAATAATTTTCTTTATAATGCAGTTGTGAAGCTGTTCTGCAGCAATGAACATCTTTAACTTTTCAGGGCTGGGACCCCCTCTTGCTGTTACTATCTGGACTAATCAGAACATTATTGCTCTGCTTGATGTATTCTTCTGAATTACAGTCTGAAGTAATCCATGGCCAGTTTATATCCACTTATTATGCCATTAATTATCATCTTGCTTAAAAGGCTATTATAGCTCTCTGATGACTACACTGTTGAAGTGCTTTCAGAAAACATTCATATTCTCTTCCAAATTTAATTATGCTTGGGAAACAATCCATGTTGTTGTACCCTTAATTGGTATGCACAGTCACACTTTCCAGAACCTCTACTCTCTTAGTTCTCAAACCATTTTGGTTGTTGCTACTGTTACTGATGTATGTAAAATGAAGAAGATAAAAGAAAAATAGTATGAATGGAAAAAAAATGTAGAGAACTGAATGTTAGAATAAGGTGGGTCCACAACTGGATTTAAAGTTAGATCTTTGTACCAGAGAATTAGATAGAATGATGTAAAATGAGATTTTTTTTTTTGGCGTGGACAATCAAGAGTCATCAAAATTACACCATTAAGCAGAAAATACTAAAGGAGATTATCTATGCTCCTTATGATTTGGAAATGAGAATGTTGAACATTTGCCCACTCTGAGTGATGTGTTAATCTTATTGCACAGTGCATTGGTCACAGCAAAGCTGAAGCCTCTATCCCCAGTCTGAATGCCTGTACTGAAGACAGNTAGTTAAACAGAAATGGATCAAGTCTGAGGTAATGAAAAAAAATTCCATTTGCTTCTCCTCCAGCTCATGGGAGTTTGTGCAATCCCATGCTTGTTCACACCTGCTCTTTTCAGACAGGGCATGTGAGAGTACATGCTGCATTGTGCATGGTAATTGAAGTCTAATTTAATGAATCAGCCCACTGTGCAGGCAGGACTATTTTTCAGAGACATTGAGGAGCAAATTGAAAGGTAATTACAATGTATTTCTGAAGGGAAACCATGTTGTGAGATACACAAAGACAGTGTAACATGGATTTTTTTTTTTTAAATGCTTAATTTGCTTAATATACTGCAAGTACTGGAAAATTTAGAAGATATATGAATCATGATTCACCTGCCCCTCCCCACTATAACACCATTATCTGCACCTTACATCATTCTGTGCAAAGAATGTGCTGCTCTCAAAGCTGTTCTTCTGCTGCCTATAGTATCTGAGCAATCAGTCCCATCTCCACCCATCACTCCATTCCAGACAGTAAATTCCCCATCCAATATACAGCATATCTAGGGGAAGAAAACCACTGTTTTATTTCTTGCCTAAAAAACAGATTAATTTTTAGTGCTGAATATTAAAAATCCTGCTATACTTTTAAGTCATTGTAAAATACTCAACAAAATGAACATAAACTTGAAAATTCTCAATTTTAGTCTTTTCAATATCCTTGTTAGAAATCAGAAGGAACTCAAAAGGAGCAAAGAAGCTAGAACAGACTGAAGATTCCAGCCACGGAAGAACTACCTTTTCTGGGCAGAAGATAAAACCAGTAAGATTAAAAACCTTAAATGCATGAAGTAGATAAAAACATGGATTTTCATGACCCGTATGCCCATAGAGGCACAACCATACAGTATGTGACAAAAGATCAATGGATGTTCATATTTTAGGAGCTTGCTAACTGCACTGCATAGAAGAGATAAAAGAATTTATGCAAGCATTGGAAAATCTGGCCCAGAAGATAGGGAGCCCAGCCTGGCAAGAAATATTGAGGGTAGTGAAAAGGTCTGTAAGCAGTACATAGCAGCAGATTGCTTGCTGAGCTGGCAAAGGTACTGTCACTGGGGAGATGGCCTTAAACAAATGTAGTAGGTTGTTTTGCTTTTGTTGTCAAACACAAATCATCAATGAATATAAAGCCAATACACTAATGGGATTTGAGCAGGTGGGGAAACTTAAAAGAGAATTTAACTTGAATTTTAACTCTGAATTGTAAAAATCAACCCAAATAGCTATGATGCAAGATGAGTTTGTAAAGAAGAGGAAAGATGTTAAGAACCAGAATAATTTTCTTTATAATGCAGTTGTGAAGCTGTTCTGCAGCAATGAACATCTTTAACTTTTCAGGGCTGGGACCCCCTCTTGCTGTTACTATCTGGACTAATCAGAACATTATTGCTCTGCTTGATGTATTCTTCTGAATTACAGTCTGAAGTAATCCATGGCCAGTTTATATCCACTTATTATGCCATTAATTATCATCTTGCTTAAAAGGCTATTATAGCTCTCTGATGACTACACTGTTGAAGTGCTTTCAGAAAACATTCATATTCTCTTCCAAATTTAATTATGCTTGGGAAACAATCCATGTTGTTGTACCCTTAATTGGTATGCACAGTCACACTTTCCAGAACCTCTACTCTCTTAGTTCTCAAACCATTTTGGTTGTTGCTACTGTTACTGATGTATGTAAAATGAAGAAGATAAAAGAAAAATAGTATGAATGGAAAAAAAATGTAGAGAACTGAATGTTAGAATAAGGTGGGTCCACAACTGGATTTAAAGTTAGATCTTTGTAAGCAGAGAATTAGATAGAAAGAATGATGTAAAATGAGATATTTTTTTTTTGGCGTGGACAATCAAGAGTCATCAAAATTACACCATTAAGCAGAAAATACTAAAGGAGATTATCTATGCTCCTTATGATTTGGAAATGAGAATGTTGAACATTTGCCCACTCTGAGTGATGTGTTAATCTTATTGCACAGTGCATTGGTCACAGCAAAGCTGAAGCCTCTATCCCCAGTCTGAATGCCTGTACTGAAGACAGACTAGAACAAAAACAATCAAGAAGAAAGCATATGCTGAACCAAGGATGCTCCAGCAGTTCTTGTGTCTGCATCTGCAGNTTTGTGCAATCCCATGCTTGTTCACACCTGCTCTTTTCAGACAGGGCATGTGAGAGTACATGCTGCATTGTGCATGGTAATTGAAGTCTAATTTAATGAATCAGCCCACTGTGCAGGCAGGACTATTTTTCAGAGACATTGAGGAGCAAATTGAAAGGTAATTACAATGTATTTCTGAAGGGAAACCATGTTGTGAGATACACAAAGACAGTGTAACATGGATTTTTTTTTTTTAAATGCTTAATTTGCTTAATATACTGCAAGTACTGGAAAATTTAGAAGATATATGAATCATGATTCACCTGCCCCTCCCCACTATAACACCATTATCTGCACCTTACATCATTCTGTGCAAAGAATGTGCTGCTCTCAAAGCTGTTCTTCTGCTGCCTATAGTATCTGAGCAATCAGTCCCATCTCCACCCATCACTCCATTCCAGACAGTAAATTCCCCATCCAATATACAGCATATCTAGGGGAAGAAAACCACTGTTTTATTTCTTGCCTAAAAAACAGATTAATTTTTAGTGCTGAATATTAAAAATCCTGCTATACTTTTAAGTCATTGTAAAATACTCAACAAAATGAACATAAACTTGAAAATTCTCAATTTTAGTCTTTTCAATATCCTTGTTAGAAATCAGAAGGAACTCAAAAGGAGCAAAGAAGCTAGAACAGACTGAAGATTCCAGCCACGGAAGAACTACCTTTTCTGGGCAGAAGATAAAACCAGTAAGATTAAAAACCTTAAATGCATGAAGTAGATAAAAACATGGATTTTCATGACCCGTATGCCCATAGAGGCACAACCATACAGTATGTGACAAAAGATCAATGGATGTTCATATTTTAGGAGCTTGCTAACTGCACTGCATAGAAGAGATAAAAGAATTTATGCAAGCATTGGAAAATCTGGCCCAGAAGATAGGGAGCCCAGCCTGGCAAGAAATATTGAGGGTAGTGAAAAGGTCTGTAAGCAGTACATAGCAGCAGATTGCTTGCTGAGCTGGCAAAGGTACTGTCACTGGGGAGATGGCCTTAAACAAATGTAGTAGGTTGTTTTGCTTTTGTTGTCAAACACAAATCATCAATGAATATAAAGCCAATACACTAATGGGATTTGAGCAGGTGGGGAAACTTAAAAGAGAATTTAACTTGAATTTTAACTCTGAATTGTAAAAATCAACCCAAATAGCTATGATGCAAGATGAGTTTGTAAAGAAGAGGAAAGATGTTAAGAACCAGAATAATTTTCTTTATAATGCAGTTGTGAAGCTGTTCTGCAGCAATGAACATCTTTAACTTTTCAGGGCTGGGACCCCCTCTTGCTGTTACTATCTGGACTAATCAGAACATTATTGCTCTGCTTGATGTATTCTTCTGAATTACAGTCTGAAGTAATCCATGGCCAGTTTATATCCACTTATTATGCCATTAATTATCATCTTGCTTAAAAGGCTATTATAGCTCTCTGATGACTACACTGTTGAAGTGCTTTCAGAAAACATTCATATTCTCTTCCAAATTTAATTATGCTTGGGAAACAATCCATGTTGTTGTACCCTTAATTGGTATGCACAGTCACACTTTCCAGAACCTCTACTCTCTTAGTTCTCAAACCATTTTGGTTGTTGCTACTGTTACTGATGTATGTAAAATGAAGAAGATAAAAGAAAAATAGTATGAATGGAAAAAAAATGTAGAGAACTGAATGTTAGAATAAGGTGGGTCCACAACTGGATTTAAAGTTAGATCTTTGTACCAGAGAATTAGATAGAATGATGTAAAATGAGATATTTTTTTTTGGCGNACTCTGAGTGATGTGTTAATCTTATTGCACAGTGCATTGGTCACAGCAAAGCTGAAGCCTCTATCCCCAGTCTGAATGCCTGTACTGAAGACAGACTAGAACAAAAACAATCAAGAAGAAAGCATATGCTGAACCAAGGATGCTCCAGCAGTTCTTGTGTCTGCATCTGCAGGAGGTGTGGCACAGAAAGGTGTGATGAAGAGAAAGGTGCAGCAAGGCACCTGCTTATGGAGTGTTATGCACACCTTTTAAAGAACAGGCTTTGTATCATTGGATAAAACTTACTTTCCTTTTTCATCCCAGATCCTTAATTTCTGGACATCTATGGATGAGAACTACAAGCTACTTCCTTCCTCACATCTTCATAAAAATTATACAGACAATTTGCTGTTGTATAAAATATTGGAGGCAAACAAGTAAAAGCACCTAGCAGTTTTGGTCAAGTACATACTGCAGCCATTGGAGGCATGTCTGTACTTCAGTCAGAGCCATATGTACAATATTCATTCATACATCATGTATGTGAATGAGCTAGGGTACTAATGAGCAGTGTACCACATCACAGAGCTCAGTGTCAGCTACAAACATCATCCCTCAAACTTGGTAAGTTAAGCAATTTCCCTGCACAACCTACACTTATTGAAGCATATGCATAACTACACTGAGAGAAGCCTGTGAGTAGCAATGACTAACCAGAAGCTGCTCTGG
Organism: Ceyx cyanopectus; assembly: GCA_013401355.1. NCBI lineage: Eukaryota > Metazoa > Chordata > Aves > Coraciiformes > Alcedinidae > Ceyx > Ceyx cyanopectus. The sequence goes on along the minus strand of VYZU01080991.1, from coordinate 1,904 downwards.
GTAGCCACTACTAAGTAGTAGCTGAACTGAAATAGTATGTTTCACATCAGTATTTGTAAGAACACACAAGTTCAGTGGTGCCTATAAAAAGATCCTTTCCTTCTCCTTATTCCACCTTCCTCCACCATCTTCCACAGACACATTTTATTCATCCTGCTCCCTGCTGCTGAAGAAAATAAAAATAAGCTTCCTTTCAGCTCTGCCTTCCAAAAGGTTAACTCCCACATGATACTGCAGGTCTGGAATGGATGGTTTTTACACTGCTGAAAATGGCCAAGTACATCACCTGGCCTCTGCTGCCCATAGTTGTTACCTGACAGGTCCTTCTCTTTGTGTTTTCTAAGACATGCTTCTTCTCACTCACTTTGCCTTTTGAAGAATAAGGGACTTGCAGTGGGAAAGATTTCTCCGAATTCTTAGAGGTAGAGACAGGTAGTGCTTATTCCTCCCAGCCCTCACAACAAACAGTAACATTTGTACCATTGTGGTTTTATCACATCTTAATGTATCTTAGGCTTTACTAAAGGACACAGTTCCTAAAGTAATTACAAGAGGTTCTCAAATATCACTAAAACAAAATATACTGAAAAAAAAAGATATACTGTTGAGTTCTCAGAAACTGAAAGTAAAAGAAAATGAGAAGACAACCCACAGTTTGAACTTCAAAGGCCATTACACAGTGTGCAAGGACTAGGTTTATGATTGTTAAAAACTTCTATTTTTGTACTGCTCCTGTTAATTTTGTTTTATGTGACACTCAGTTACAGGCACAGACTTTTTTTATCAGATAATACATTATCTCTGAGACTTTACATTCATGCTCTTTGCACCTAAAAATTCTGTGACTTTTCCTTCCTGTCAGCTTCCTAAAAATCCTGAGAATCTACATAATTCCTTAGAGATATTGAGCCTGAAAAGTTATCAACAGGTGGATAAACTTTTGTGGCATCTTCACGACTTAAGTAAGAAGAAAAGAAGAAATAAAGAATGAAGTAAATCAAGAAATAATACTCTTAGGATTATTTTTCAAAGAGCAGTAAGTTTCCCATAATGATAGATAATAATAATGAAACTGTGTTTATTCTCTTTATATTAATTCTTTGTTTCTGAAGTGACAAAATTTAGTAAAATCTTAAAGATATTCTGAGTGTATGAGAATATATAGAAAATACATGAAATTTGGCCACATTTTGCATATTGTATGTGGATTTTTTCCATTACAGTTACTATTCTGAAAATTAGTTTTAAGACTGATTAAGGTGGCCCAGGACAGGAAATGTAACTCAGCATCTTTTCCATGAGAAAACAATTTCTTAATGTTCGATTTTGGAACATAAAATTTGATTAAGGTCATTCCTAATTTAAAAAAAAATAATTTCAAAACCAACACACTCAGCACATCTTGTTAATGTTCTCAGCAATGCAAACCATTTTACAAATGCTGAAACAGAGGCAGATGAGGTAAGCACTTTCCCAGAACCATATTCCATTTCTAAGCAGCATGGTGCATTGTGGACTATTTCAACTGTAATTTTATTAGTGCAACAGAACTTGAAGTTATCAGTTGACTGACCAGTAAGGAGTAAAATAGACAAATATATATTTTTAATGTTTCTTTGCTCACGTCCAACAAGAGGAGGAAGGGAGAATGACACAACAAAGAATGCACTTGCCTTTTCTTCCTCCTCCTTTCTGGCTTTGAGCAGCCCTGTATGAACATTGCTCTTCAGGTTTTGTGTAGGTAAATGCTGTCGTGAATGGGAGGTTTTATTCATCTTTCTTTTCTTTCTCACCTTTCCTGAGGCAGCCTTGGACTCTGGGAACCTTTGTATTTTGCTGCTTCAGTGTGTAATTTTAGAGTTCCATTTTTTAGGTAATTATTATAATAATATTATATTATTAAT
>VYZU01080989.1:0-29319 GCA_013401355.1 Ceyx cyanopectus | reverse complement strand
TGTGTGGTGTTGTGTATTTTATTTGGTTTTGCTTTTTTTTTCCCTCTGCTGACAGTGCATTAGTAATAATCATTGTAAAAAAAAGAAGGCAATTGCAAGCTGTTTGGGGATTCATAAATTAATGATAATGTATTTATTTATATTTAATTATAATAAAATAAAATTAAATAAAATAAAAATAAATTAAATTAAATAATCTAACTGAAGGATTTGCCTTGCTAATGTGAGCACTGGAAATTCATCCCAATACTTACCGAAAGGCTGAGAAGAAATCCTGTGCCACTAAATTCCTGCAAGATCTGGCCCTGCTTGCCACCCAGCCAAGGATTTTGCCTCAGGCAAAAGCAAAACTGCAGAGGTTACAATATATGCTCTTCCACTCCAGCTCCCAGCAACAAGACCTGAATGGCAGATGGATTATTATTTATTGATACCCAAACTTGCACAAACCTTATCATCTCAAGTGATAGCTGAGTGCTTTCCTGGTTGATCAACTATATTGGAAGAGCTTTTTCAAAGAAGCTCAAACTCCTTTTTTTTTTTTTCCCAGTTTTTTAAACTCAATTTATTCACTTTTTTTTTTCCCCCTGAGTAAAATGGGATGTCAAAGTCTGAACTCTGAAGAGCAAGAGCTGCTCGGATAACTGGGCACACAGAAGCTTCACTTGGCAAAATGTGGGCATTGTTGCTAAGCAAGCTTTACCTGGATTTGTACAACATGCTTGGGTTTGGTTTTTTTTGTTTCTTTACATAGAAAAAAAAGATATATGTCCAAAAATAATCTAAAAGATATTAGCAATCTGCTGTAGCACAGGAGACAGGGTTATATAACATAAGAACTGTGGGATAATTAAAGGAAAAATCAAATACAGCAGAAGAACCAGATTGAATTCACTGCTGAAACTGCCTGGAGAACAGATTCCTACCTTTTGTTCTTTTTTTTTTTTCTGATGCTCTGAGGTGACACCATTCCTCTGTTGCAGTCAGGCACTGGGGGAACTCAGCAACAAGGTACAGATTAATGTCCCTATCTCATGGCCAGACACCCCAGCTCACAAAGGATGACTTTTCCAGGCCTTTTGCTCTCCCCCAGTTATTTTTGAACCTGGCATCTGACTCCAACAGAGATGGAGACAGAGAAGACCCTTTCTACAGAGAAAAAAAGGACATCAAGATGACCAAACCTTCTCTTGCTTGTGCTGCTGCAGTCTGGCAGCTGGCTCAGCTGCTTCATCACACTCTACACCACTGAAAAGGCAGCAGCTTCAAAGGATAAATCAAGCCCACAATTTGCAAAGCACCTCTGGGTCCTTTCAATATGTTGTGTACATCATTTGTACACATATGTTTGTGATGGGGGGGGGAGGTAGGCCTGGGAGAGGTATGGAACAAGCAGGAATATAATTAAACCTCAAAACTCATAAGCAGAAAGATCTATAGGAAGGTAATATCACCTTGTGGTTTTGCAAGTTCTTTTTAAGCACTGTATAAAATCAGTGAGAATTTGATTGTGGCATCCACAGTTGTGCTGTAAATCACTGGGCTCAGTTACAACACAAGTCTGGCCTCGGGTTTCTATTGATTGAACATCTTTTTAATCAATAAAAAACCATAACCCCTTGCTTTATTTCATCTAGTCTCAGACACTGTCACTCCACACATCCAGCTGGCCAAAGAGTTTGTTCTCTTCCAAAACTCACACAAAAAATCCCCCCCTAGAAGATGTTTTTACAAAAAATACCAGACCAAAAGGCAAGGAGATACCAAAGAGCAATAGAATAAAGGCTGATATTCCTCTTTCTCCCTTGTGAATGTAGCTGAGAGTTTGCTATCTGCATGCCAGGCTCTCCTGCAGCTCATGAAATGCAATTCAGATTGGTAGCATGCAGGGAGTGAAGAGTGGAGGTGAAGATTATGTCTAGATTACTCATAAAAATGTTGGTCTCAGAATTTTCATCAGTTTAAAAACACTTTCCCTAGCCTGACTTTGATAGATAAAAACATTTATTAAAAAAAAAAGGAAAAAAAATAAATAAAAGATAGCATCCCAATAATGAGGATGTGTTCTGGAGGAAGGTATTTGAGAGGCTGCTCTTGACTCTGCCCTGGAATGTCTGTGTGTAGCAAAGCAAATGATTGCCCAGAGGGGATTTTCCCACTGCTCATAAAAAATGTCACAGCCCAGCCTTGTCCCATCTGTACTGTGCTTTCTCANTGTGTGGTGTTGTGTATTTTATTTGGTTTTGCTTTTTTTTTCCCTCTGCTGACAGTGCATTAGTAATAATCATTGTAAAAAAAAGAAGGCAATTGCAAGCTGTTTGGGGATTCATAAATTAATGATAATGTATTTATTTATATTTAATTATAATAAAATAAAATTAAATAAAATAAAAATAAATTAAATTAAATAATCTAACTGAAGGATTTGCCTTGCTAATGTGAGCACTGGAAATTCATCCCAATACTTACCGAAAGGCTGAGAAGAAATCCTGTGCCACTAAATTCCTGCAAGATCTGGCCCTGCTTGCCACCCAGCCAAGGATTTTGCCTCAGGCAAAAGCAAAACTGCAGAGGTTACAATATATGCTCTTCCACTCCAGCTCCCAGCAACAAGACCTGAATGGCAGATGGATTATTATTTATTGATACCCAAACTTGCACAAACCTTATCATCTCAAGTGATAGCTGAGTGCTTTCCTGGTTGATCAACTATATTGGAAGAGCTTTTTCAAAGAAGCTCAAACTCCTTTTTTTTTTTTTCCCAGTTTTTTAAACTCAATTTATTCACTTTTTTTTTTCCCCCTGAGTAAAATGGGATGTCAAAGTCTGAACTCTGAAGAGCAAGAGCTGCTCGGATAACTGGGCACACAGAAGCTTCACTTGGCAAAATGTGGGCATTGTTGCTAAGCAAGCTTTACCTGGATTTGTACAACATGCTTGGGTTTGGTTTTTTTTGTTTCTTTACATAGAAAAAAAAGATATATGTCCAAAAATAATCTAAAAGATATTAGCAATCTGCTGTAGCACAGGAGACAGGGTTATATAACATAAGAACTGTGGGATAATTAAAGGAAAAATCAAATACAGCAGAAGAACCAGATTGAATTCACTGCTGAAACTGCCTGGAGAACAGATTCCTACCTTTTGTTCTTTTTTTTTTTTCTGATGCTCTGAGGTGACACCATTCCTCTGTTGCAGTCAGGCACTGGGGGAACTCAGCAACAAGGTACAGATTAATGTCCCTATCTCATGGCCAGACACCCCAGCTCACAAAGGATGACTTTTCCAGGCCTTTTGCTCTCCCCCAGTTATTTTTGAACCTGGCATCTGACTCCAACAGAGATGGAGACAGAGAAGACCCTTTCTACAGAGAAAAAAAGGACATCAAGATGACCAAACCTTCTCTTGCTTGTGCTGCTGCAGTCTGGCAGCTGGCTCAGCTGCTTCATCACACTCTACACCACTGAAAAGGCAGCAGCTTCAAAGGATAAATCAAGCCCACAATTTGCAAAGCACCTCTGGGTCCTTTCAATATGTTGTGTACATCATTTGTACACATATGTTTGTGATGGGGGGGGGAGGTAGGCCTGGGAGAGGTATGGAACAAGCAGGAATATAATTAAACCTCAAAACTCATAAGCAGAAAGATCTATAGGAAGGTAATATCACCTTGTGGTTTTGCAAGTTCTTTTTAAGCACTGTATAAAATCAGTGAGAATTTGATTGTGGCATCCACAGTTGTGCTGTAAATCACTGGGCTCAGTTACAACACAAGTCTGGCCTCGGGTTTCTATTGATTGAACATCTTTTTAATCAATAAAAAACCATAACCCCTTGCTTTATTTCATCTAGTCTCAGACACTGTCACTCCACACATCCAGCTGGCCAAAGAGTTTGTTCTCTTCCAAAACTCACACAAAAAATCCCCCCCTAGAAGATGTTTTTACAAAAAATACCAGACCAAAAGGCAAGGAGATACCAAAGAGCAATAGAATAAAGGCTGATATTCCTCTTTCTCCCTTGTGAATGTAGCTGAGAGTTTGCTATCTGCATGCCAGGCTCTCCTGCAGCTCATGAAATGCAATTCAGATTGGTAGCATGCAGGGAGTGAAGAGTGGAGGTGAAGATTATGTCTAGATTACTCATAAAAATGTTGGTCTCAGAATTTTCATCAGTTTAAAAACACTTTCCCTAGCCTGACTTTGATAGATAAAAACATTTATTAAAAAAAAAAGGAAAAAAAATAAATAAAAGATAGCATCCCAATAATGAGGATGTGTTCTGGAGGAAGGTATTTGAGAGGCTGCTCTTGACTCTGCCCTGGAATGTCTGTGTGTAGCAAAGCAAATGATTGCCCAGAGGGGATTTTCCCACTGCTCATAAAAAATGTCACAGCCCAGCCTTGTCCCATCTGTACTGTGCTTTCTCAGGGCAACATCAGTGCAGCCAGTTTGGAGAAGCCTGTGCTGGAAACTGTGATGTTTCAAATGTTACAGGGTAAAATGTTAAGAAATGAATATATGAAAAGCAGAGCACAAAGTGGTGCTTCACCTGCAAAAAAAAAAACCAACAAACCCCAAGAAGCAGCAAGGGCTGTGAATCAGCAGCTTCAGATGCTGTCTCCATTTGTAGTGAAAGAAGAAAACAGAGAGTCAACAGGAGAGATGATGCATGTGCCCACACAGCCTCTACTGGCATTGCCCTGCCTGTGCCACCCCATATCCTTATGGGCTGTAGGGAAAACAGGTCTGGCATAAGAAATCTACCTGCAATGTGGCAAGGTCCAGGCACGTCTCAGTTCCCCCACGTGTGTGCCCCATGCTCCCTGCCAAGGAGGCTCTGAGAGGTGGCAAGAGCAAGGCCACAGTCACAGGTCCAAACATCCCTAAGGGAGATAAAGGATTCTTTGTTTGACACCCTTAGACTCACATCCTTTTCCTCCTTCCCATGCAACATCATGCTGTCCATGAATTTCCCCCCAGTCAGCCTTGCAGAGGTTGCTACTGTGCTTCTCTGAACATTTTCCTTTTGTGCTGTTCGTTTAGACATAAAAAATGAGCTCGTGCTTTTGCCAAGCTGCAGCTAAACCTGCTCCTTTTGCCCCCACTGCCTCTTCCAACGTTTTTTTTTCCCTTGTTAGCAGGTAAATCAGTCTGGATTAGACTTGGGTCTGTGCAGAAGTGAATCTCCAAGCTCAGACTTTTCAATTCATCCTCCTCGGGGAGTACACAGATGATTCTGCACACTCTGGCATTCTTTGGGCCCTCGTTGCCTGGTTTGAAATCCCTGTTTGTCTTTCAGGTTCTGCACGAGAGGATGGCACTCCCTGGAGAAAGAGAAAATGGGCACCAGGGGAAACAAAGGATGCTGACAAGCACACTGTCATTATGGGTATTTATGTGCTGAGTATCAAACTGATAGCACCTTCATTTGCAACTTCTGCTCATCTCTTCACTGTTATTAGATGAGCTGAGAAACCAGGGGAGATCTGAGAGCAACTGAGGGTAATTACACACTTTAGGAGATGGTCTTTTTCAGCGTGGCTTTAAAGCATAACAACCTATTCAAAAACAAAACCAAAACAACCCACCAAAGCAAAAAAAGAGAAAGCATGTGGGTATTTGAATTCAGCTACATTGCTGTCTCAGAGAGCAGACCCATTCCAAAACCTACCCTTCCATTCTAACCAAACATGGCCAAGCCTGCAAAAAGTTTTTCCCTTAAATGCTTATCTCTGTTGAAAGGAGATTCCTGAAAACCCTGATTCGAAATAGTGAATTTGTGTTGTTGCTCAGCAAGCTGAAGAGTTTTCCTTTTGCTGAGTGATTTATCTGTTTACTTTCATAACATCCATCTGTACAGGAATTTCTCTAGTCTAGCTGCAAAGTGGCTCTGGGTGTTTTATTCCATCTAGCATAAAAAAGCTAAATATTTCATAATACTGGAAAAGATTAGGTGTATTGAGGATGGTGATGAGCAGGAATGGCTAAGAGAAGGTGTGGGGGGAAAACCTAGCCATGTTACTGTGCAGTGGCATCTCACCTTTAGTTTGAAGTTTCCATTTCACATGCTGAGCAATATTTTGCTCCTCCAAGGGGTCCTGTGGTTCCACACCAACACGAGAGCTGCCAGCACCTGGCTCCTGCTTTTCCTTTTTCTTCCAGTCGTTTGTTCACTTCTCCACACCCCACATCTGCAGCAACAGGAAAATCTATGTTGTTTTGCCTGAAAAAGCCACCCAGAAAGCACAAAAGGCAAAGCTAAGGTCACTTTCTGCTTCTTGCTATCTGCAAAAGCAACACCCAACAGAACTACAGCCTGGAAAATGACAGTGTTTGCCTCTCAGCATGAGGAAAAAAAGAAACTCAACAGCACAGCCTTCCTGATACTATATATTTATTTTTTTTTCAGCTGCAAAAGCCTTCTCCTACTGTTTCTGAAACAGGCATGAAAATCTGATTATTTCCAAAAGGAAAGGGCTTCTGGGAGGACTCGTGATCCATGTGTGTGCACACACCAGTTGACTGGATGGTTCCATTTCAGGGTGAGGCCCAGAGGACTTTGGTTTTGGTCTTTTCCTGGTTATTGCTAATCCACTGCAAATGGAGTAGTTCATCTTTTCCTATCTCCTCATCTTCAGAACACTCTAACCCAACCTGATACTGGTGGCAAACTAACTTAATAAGATGGTGTATGTGTATTTCTGGAGCCAGATAAAGTAAAACGTTAAAAGCATTTCTTGTGTTGAAATTTTCTATGCCAATTTTCTGCTAAGAAGGAGAGATTCAAAAGGTCAGGGCTTCTGCAGCACAGAGTTAGTGGTGTATTAGTTACAGTAATTCAGCCCCAAAATTCCAGGAGAAACAAACACAATGGAATGCCATGAATTACAGGAGGAGACCACAGCTTTAATCAGCTCTTGGGAAAAGAGAAACATGCACTTGGTTATTGACAGTTGATAAACTGAATTATGAGGTTTGAAGAAACTAGGACAAAGGAGGAGTTCTAGGATTTTTTTTTTCTAACCTTTTGTTGGTTGTTTTGGGTTTTTTTTTTTCCTGATTACAGAGAATTATTATTTTTTTTAGGTTTAGGTTTTTCTCTGGGGATCTTGCCACTGAATTTTCCTCTCTGTACAAAATTCTGCTCCAAAATTAAAAGACAAAGATCAGCTATGCCACTTTATGCTCATTCTCCACTTTACTATCATTATATTAAGCAAGCTAACAACTGAATGCACAAGCAGTGCAAAAAAAAAAAAAAGAAAAGAAAAAGATAAAATAAATGTAGCATCTGAGTTTGACCCTCTTTTGTTGGCATTATCTCAGAATAATTAAATTTTTTTTTTAATAAGGGTTTTTTTTTACTCCACACTGCCTTGCAAAATACCAATGCACACCAGCAGTTGGATTTTCTCCCCTTTATAATCTAGGAAGGAATCGCTCTTGGAGCAGGTAGCAGAATGATGGGGGCCAAAGAGTTCTGTCGTGTGCCTCTGCAAGCCATTTGAGTCAGAGGTTAAAGAAATCACTGCTCCAGAGGCTCTTAAACGTGTCATTGTCATCACAGAAAAACTGACTTACCAACTTAGATTATTTGGAGAGCGAAGTGCTTGTGTTATTGCAAATTAAACTAATTAGTATCATTTCCTGACAGCTGCAGTGAGTGAAAGCAATTCCATGGTTTTGTTTTTTTTCTCCAGCCTCTCGTGTGGGATGGAGGGAGGAGTGGAGACAGCTTTGTGATTTAGTGCAATGGGATCAGTTTATCACGTTGAGGGCACATCATTCCTTTCTCAGCACAGCTCTGCTGCTTCCCCTGCTCCCTCCCACTTACTCCAGGGAACCAGACAGATGGAAGTTGCTGGGAACTTTGCAAAGAGCCAGATAAAAAAACTGCAACAGTGTTTGCTTGGAGTGTTTCCCTCCTTTTGGTGTTTTTGTGTCCTTTTAACCACAGCTGGAGGAGACACAGGAACTCATTTCAACTGGTCCAGTTGTTAGAAAGGCAGGTTTGTGAGCTGCTGCTGAGGGGAGTCTCCAGTTTATCTGCATGAAAAGGAAGATTACAGAGTGTAATTGGCAGGCACTTAGCAAATTGATCATGTGAGGAAAATGGGCACCAGGCATGGTGGCAAAGCCATTGTGCTCACTTCTTGCCCCAGATTTCCCCAAGATGACACGAGGAACAATAGCAGATGGTCCCCACAGAATGTCTGCCTGAGAGCTGAAGGTAACCTGATCAGTAAGGAAAAGTCTAACATTTCTTTAGATGAGCCAGAATGAAATCAAACTCTTGTCCATCTCCCACTTCACAGGAGCCCACACAAATGGATGAAATTAGCCTCAATTCAATTATTCTGGAATTCTAACTTTCTAGAGACCATTGGGTCGTGCTTGAACTTTTTCATTAGATGGCTTTGGTCAGATTTGTGCTCTACTTAGGTTACTAAACTGGCTCCAAAGGTTTGCTCTATCTTGGAGTCATTGGAATAGACTGCAGCTTTGTGGTACACAGACAGGATTAATGTTTTCAGCTGCTAATTAATTGCTGATCACCAGCGTGGAAATTGAATTATCTATAATCATATTAAAATATGAGGTCTTTTTCCCCCTTCATCCATGAATCACTTAGCTTAAAGAAATGCATATTTTTGAGACGATAATAAAAAGCTAAAAAGTTGAAGAAATGGATCCTTTCCCTCAATGTTTACAGAAATTCATGCATAGTTCCATCCCTAATGTCTCAGTGTGGTCTCTGATAGCACAGAGCTCAAGCACCTTCCACTTTTAATGCATTTCTTTTCAGAACACCCCACAAAATAGAGACATTCTATGCTTTCTAATGATGGTTTGTCAAAAAAAAAGTGAAGAACAAAAGACTGAGAATTCCTCAAGGCAGCACTGCAAATGTGTGATGAAACAGGGAATTAAATCTGCTTCTTCCAGGTGCCAGATTTGTACCTGAAACGACATCATTTTTCACATCTATAATAAAGGTGGCAAGAACAGCAGAAATCCATCAAGGGAGAAGTAGCTGTGGATCCACTTTCCACTCCCTGGTGCCTGGTTTTGGAGAACTTAAACTTTCTGAATGAGCAAATTTCCTCCATGGCCACGTAGGAAACACCTTTCTGAGAACCTTAACACTTCCAGTTAATTTTTCCATGAGGATTGTCTCCCATTGCCCTTTTTTCCCCCCTTCTATTTTACCAGGGTGAAGCTGAAGCCAATCCAGCCACTCTCCAATGCTGCAAAGGAAAGATGCTGCTCCTCCCACATCCACCTGCCTCTACTCTTGACCACACAGCCTTCTCTCCTTGGCCAAGGACTCTTTGGAGAGTTAATTCACCTCAGTGATGTGGCAGAAAACAATCTGTTTTGGTTGGTTGGTTCACAAAAGGCATTGCCAATCCCTCTGTCACACAATGCAGTCCTCCTCTCGAGAGCATGTCATTGACATGAGATCTGATGGCTTGGGCTCTCCAAGAAGTTGAGTGAATACCTTTGAGCTCTGGAAACTATTGTTGAGTCCTGCTCTGCTGCCCTCTGAAATGATCCCAGTGCAATGTGGAGAGCAGATTTAGCAACACTGGCCAGCACACAAACCACAGAGGAAGTCAAATAACTCACAGCTCTGCCCAGCAGAGTGGCAGGGGGCTCAGCCAATTCTTTCTTGACTGTTTTCTTTCTTTTCTCAGTGGAAATTCTCCCCAGGGCATAGCCAAACAGATCACATCTTTTAGAAACACCTTGCCTGGCTTTGAGCTGACATTCAGATTGGCAGCCTGGAGTTGATCTCAGGTCTTTTGGAAACCTCTGAGGCCAAAAGATGTGAACATGCTCAGAATAGCTCTTGGTTTAACAAACGCTTATGTGTAACAAACCATTCAAAACACACTCAGAAGCCAAACTCCCATTACTGTCTGGATCCAAAATACACATGAAGATCTTGAACCAGACTAGAATACTGCATCAGAATCTTTTTTTTTCTGAAGGCAGATTTCATGGTATCATCAGCTAGGTCACTCCAGTGAAAATCCCCCTGCTCTCTTACATTTTCTTAGTCATTAGAATGATGATTTTAAACCACCTTGGTGCTTCTGGGCAGCAGCTAGGAGATGAACTCAGAATCAAGGCAACCATTGCTGATCCAAACGTGGTGCAATACTTTTTCAATGCATCCCAGAAGCAGGAGTAGTCTGATATTCATTTCAGTGCAACTTTTTAAAGGCTTTTTTTTTATGAACTATAGCTGGTATCATTCTAGATGTCTTCAGTTATCATGAGCTTTAGAAAACAAGTGGGATTTCAACATCATGGAAAAGCCCCCAGTGAGGGTCTCTAGCTCTCAGACTGAGCAGTGGTGATAAGATCTGCTCTGCTACAGCTGAAAGGAGACCGATTTTGGTCAGTTCTAGTACCCACCAGCAGAGAGGCAAGCTTGCTGAAGTTGCTTCTGGGAAGTCTTTTGCAATCCAATTGCCAGAAGTTCTCAGAGATGAGTGACTTAATATCCTAGATGGAGACAGACACTAAAACCATGCAATAATTACCTTGAGATCACCAGTGCTTGAGAATATTTATAGACAGAACAACACTTCATAGGCTTTCTGAGGGGGATATTGTCAAGTCTGTAGTGTCAAAAGGACTGAAGCAGCAAGATCTGGTGAACACAATGTTTCTTTATGGACTAGAAAAAAATAAACAGAATTGGGTTTCCTTACCAGAAGCACACTGCTATTTCTGTATTCTAAGAGAAATTAGACTAAAGAAGTCAGCTATTGACTTCTCAGGTTACAAGGGTTGCCACAATAACAGAACAGAGCTCACACTGCTGATCTATTCCAGGGGTTATGACCAGTCCTGTCTGCAGTGATAGCCACAGCACAACCCACAGGCTGCAGCAAGGAGCTGCTTCTTCAGAAACTCTTTCCCTGCAGAACCTGTTGTGATTCAGTGGCAGATATCCCTGAGGTGTACAGCTCCCTCCTGACAACAAATATTTCCTATTCATTAACACATCTCTACATTGAGAAGACAGGCTGAAATTCCAGAGAAGAAACAATCCTGATGTTCCAACAAACTGGATCAAGCAGAATCATTTTAAATTATATTCTTATTCTAAAAAGAAATTCTCTAAGCAGTCTTCAGTCTGGAGAAAAGCCAAGCTTCTACCAGTATCTTTCTTCCAAGGATCTATAATCTTAAATATTGTAGTTAAAAGAATAAATTTCTTCTAGATTTCTGTGGTTTTTCTCATGGTGCCTCCAGCCAGCAGAAGTGGCAGCTAATACANCCAAGGACTCTTTGGAGAGTTAATTCACCTCAGTGATGTGGCAGAAAACAATCTGTTTTGGTTGGTTGGTTCACAAAAGGCATTGCCAATCCCTCTGTCACACAATGCAGTCCTCCTCTCGAGAGCATGTCATTGACATGAGATCTGATGGCTTGGGCTCTCCAAGAAGTTGAGTGAATACCTTTGAGCTCTGGAAACTATTGTTGAGTCCTGCTCTGCTGCCCTCTGAAATGATCCCAGTGCAATGTGGAGAGCAGATTTAGCAACACTGGCCAGCACACAAACCACAGAGGAAGTCAAATAACTCACAGCTCTGCCCAGCAGAGTGGCAGGGGGCTCAGCCAATTCTTTCTTGACTGTTTTCTTTCTTTTCTCAGTGGAAATTCTCCCCAGGGCATAGCCAAACAGATCACATCTTTTAGAAACACCTTGCCTGGCTTTGAGCTGACATTCAGATTGGCAGCCTGGAGTTGATCTCAGGTCTTTTGGAAACCTCTGAGGCCAAAAGATGTGAACATGCTCAGAATAGCTCTTGGTTTAACAAACGCTTATGTGTAACAAACCATTCAAAACACACTCAGAAGCCAAACTCCCATTACTGTCTGGATCCAAAATACACATGAAGATCTTGAACCAGACTAGAATACTGCATCAGAATCTTTTTTTTTCTGAAGGCAGATTTCATGGTATCATCAGCTAGGTCACTCCAGTGAAAATCCCCCTGCTCTCTTACATTTTCTTAGTCATTAGAATGATGATTTTAAACCACCTTGGTGCTTCTGGGCAGCAGCTAGGAGATGAACTCAGAATCAAGGCAACCATTGCTGATCCAAACGTGGTGCAATACTTTTTCAATGCATCCCAGAAGCAGGAGTAGTCTGATATTCATTTCAGTGCAACTTTTTAAAGGCTTTTTTTTTATGAACTATAGCTGGTATCATTCTAGATGTCTTCAGTTATCATGAGCTTTAGAAAACAAGTGGGATTTCAACATCATGGAAAAGCCCCCAGTGAGGGTCTCTAGCTCTCAGACTGAGCAGTGGTGATAAGATCTGCTCTGCTACAGCTGAAAGGAGACCGATTTTGGTCAGTTCTAGTACCCACCAGCAGAGAGGCAAGCTTGCTGAAGTTGCTTCTGGGAAGTCTTTTGCAATCCAATTGCCAGAAGTTCTCAGAGATGAGTGACTTAATATCCTAGATGGAGACAGACACTAAAACCATGCAATAATTACCTTGAGATCACCAGTGCTTGAGAATATTTATAGACAGAACAACACTTCATAGGCTTTCTGAGGGGGATATTGTCAAGTCTGTAGTGTCAAAAGGACTGAAGCAGCAAGATCTGGTGAACACAATGTTTCTTTATGGACTAGAAAAAAATAAACAGAATTGGGTTTCCTTACCAGAAGCACACTGCTATTTCTGTATTCTAAGAGAAATTAGACTAAAGAAGTCAGCTATTGACTTCTCAGGTTACAAGGGTTGCCACAATAACAGAACAGAGCTCACACTGCTGATCTATTCCAGGGGTTATGACCAGTCCTGTCTGCAGTGATAGCCACAGCACAACCCACAGGCTGCAGCAAGGAGCTGCTTCTTCAGAAACTCTTTCCCTGCAGAACCTGTTGTGATTCAGTGGCAGATATCCCTGAGGTGTACAGCTCCCTCCTGACAACAAATATTTCCTATTCATTAACACATCTCTACATTGAGAAGACAGGCTGAAATTCCAGAGAAGAAACAATCCTGATGTTCCAACAAACTGGATCAAGCAGAATCATTTTAAATTATATTCTTATTCTAAAAAGAAATTCTCTAAGCAGTCTTCAGTCTGGAGAAAAGCCAAGCTTCTACCAGTATCTTTCTTCCAAGGATCTATAATCTTAAATATTGTAGTTAAAAGAATAAATTTCTTCTAGATTTCTGTGGTTTTTCTCATGGTGCCTCCAGCCAGCAGAAGTGGCAGCTAATACAGGAGAAATTCCATGTATTCTGAAAGCAGCAGCTCTAGGGTAGCACATCTCCTCCCACTTCTCTCCACACTTCCCTGCTGCTCCAACAACCAACATGGAGATGCCAGGTTGTTTTTAGAACCACAACAACTCTTCACAAGGTGCAAAGGGGATAAAATGATGTGAGTCTGGGGTCAGTGAGGTGGCAGCAGGGTGCACTGCGAAGCACATGACTGTGATTCAAGCTGCAGTTTTATCTCCCTTCAGAACTAAGTGGAACCATCTGCCCCTTTGTGTTCACTGCAAAGGCAGGCAGTGGCTCTGGGAACAGGGCTGCTTTTCCACCCTGAACACCAAGGGAAGGAGGAATTTGCAGTTAAACCACAGGCACAGAATTGCTCAGGTTGGAAAAGACCATCGAGATCACCAGGTCCCACCCCAACCTAACCCTACTGCCCTAACTAACGACCCACTGCTAAACCAGGTCCCTGAGCACCACATCCCAACCATTTTTAAACACAGTCAGGGATGGTGACTCAAGCATTTCCCTGGGGGGGCCTGTGCCAGGGCTTAACAACCCCTCCTGTAAAGAAGTTTTTCCTGGTGTCCAAGCTAAACCCACCATTGAGGCCATTTCCTCTAAGTCTTATCCCTGGACCTCTTTAGATAGGAACAGAGATTAAAGCTTCTGTTTGGGTCACCTAGGAATTCTGCAGGGGAACAAAATGATTCAGACTCTTGGCTCAGCAGCTAGTCTACACAGCTTTTCTACTCTTGAAGTGACCAGAAGCAGTTAAGCCAGCTTGACTTCTTACCTTTATTCAGACTAACCAACCTGAATTTTTTAAGTCCATGTATTTTCTGGTGGCTGAAACACCATTTCTGGGGACCTACCTGCCATATCTGCAGAGGTTTCATCAGTGTGATGCCAGCAGGGATGGGATTTACCCCTCTCCAGAACAGGGATGGGCTCAACCCCAAGAGCCCATGGATCTGTCACTGATGACTGAAGGACTCTGTGCAGGATCCTCTGCTCCTAGTGCCATCAACCAGAGCCCTGCAGGGGAGACTGTGGCTTCCCTGAGTGCTGCCAAGGGGAACACATGCTGTGCATAGATTTGCCTGTTTCTTCTCTCACCAAGGGTCACTGGGAGGTGGGAGGTTGCTGCAGAAGACAAAAAGAGCAGCACAAACCCAGTAATCACATACCCAAAGATAGCTTTTTTTGACACAGTGAAAACAGACAGGATCACCACCACCACCACTCATTTCCTCTTCCCAGACCATCTTTCTCTGGGAATGCATGAGTCAGTCAGTGTCAGGTTGGCACTGTAGCTACAGACAGTGCTGGAAGCCACACAGCAGCACTTACCACAGCAGACAATTCCCTAATATTTTGCAATAAACAAGAAGCACTCATTTCAAAATGGAACAAAGCAGGCCAAAATCTCCAAGACCAGAGTTTCTTGTGCTAGCTCCAAGCCTTCCTGGTGACATTAGGTCCCATGCACCTAATGGAACGACAGGAATGAAATATTTAAAGCTAAAGATCTTTACACATCTTCCTTCTGCAAGACTTTGTACCAGATGCTATGAACTGATATTACTGAGCCACCACCAGTGAGGCTTTTTCCAGCAAATAACATATAATAACTTGTGGTGAGCTACCACTGGTGTTTCATTTGATGCTAAACATGTTTCCAGCAAGGAACAGAGATGTTCTCTAGGTGCTGAAGTACTTCTGTATCTCAACTATCTCACAAGTGCCTCCAGGCTGGAGGCTGAAGCATCTGCAACCAACTGCTTTTTCAGTTGTGTTTTTGGCACTTGGCAGCTGATGATGGCTCCAGAACCAGTTTACCAGCCCAGGGGCAGCCTGGATGCGAGGAGAACATTGCCATTCCTCCCAGTGAGCCACTGCAGGGCTGTCACATCAGCTAGGAGCAATGCAGCAAACCTTCCAGGAAGCCACAGAAGTCTTGCTTTTTTTTTCCTGCAGCATTTTGCCTGTCTGGCAGGGGGTGGAAACTCCTGCTGCATCAGTCCCAAAGAGGGTGGTGCCCTGTGAGGAATGCTCTGAGATCCCAGGCAGACCACAGCTTCACATGCAGGCCATGTGCCCTGGCAGCAGCTGTCTCCACTCCAGGCAGATGTTTTGACTTGCCACTCTCAAAGCAGATGTGTCAGTGCTAGCAAATTTGGGAGCTGACCACACTTACCTCCCCGGGGGACCAAGTGCAGAAGGGATTTGATGAGGAAACTTGTGCTTCTGCTATTGCAGCAGAGACACAGCAGAGTTGCTTCCTCACCTCCTTGCAGTAGCTGCAACCATCACCTTCAGGTAAGTAGGTGGCCACACTGTACTCTCTCCTGCTCATCTCTGCAATGGGATTAGAAAAGGAGGAGTTTTGTCTTAACACTGGAAGGAAGCCACACATGAAGTCTCTGACATTGGAGAATTATGTTCATCACATGCTATGCAATAAGATAAATAAAGCTTTAGTGCAATTCGGTTTCTATCTCCAGTCACACTCAGCAGAAGAACCATTACTTCCAGCACTTGGGAAGTAGTTGAGTGAAAAGCAAAGTGCTGGAAATTTGCAGTCACCTGTGGCTCTGAGATCCTTGGGTATTAAAAATGCTATAGCCATTTTTCTCCAAATATCATCCACTGCAATGATCCATCATCTCATGAAATATATCATCCTTGAAACACAGTAAACCTCACTTTGCATAATCAAATAACTCACTTCACTGCAGTGCTGAATCCACCTTGCCTCTGCTCCCCTTGCAAGCAACACGACACTGAAAAATCAAGATGCTGCTTGTTGCCAACTGCTTCTACCTTCCCTCAAAACAAGGAGATCCCTGAAAGAGAGTCCATCCTTCTGCAGATGAAAGTAGGCTTACTACATAAGGGATATAGAAAAAAATAGGGCTATTATTTTTGTACAAATATTTCCACTACCCCATGACTCTGTGCCAAACTGAGTCTCTTTCTCTCTAAAACCAAATTAAAGTATCCTCACTGGATGGCATGATTTCTTGGTGGTTTTTATAGCCAGCCACAGGAAAATTAAGTTATGTGCATTTTAGTCAGAAAGTCTTGTTTCAGGTTCAACAAAACTGGGAAGTGATTAATCCTCCTCTAAAATATTCCAGATGAGAGCTGACACACAGGAAAAAAACCAACCCCAGCCCTCCAATGGTTACTCTTCAGGAGGCAGTTCATTGTGCCCTGGCTGCAACTGCACAGGGATCAATAAAGCAGCTAGATTTCTCAGCTCCATCAGGACACTACATTGATAAAAGTTAAGTGGGAGAGGTTGAAACTCTCATGCCTAGGAATCACAGAGTGGCAGGGGTTGGAAGGCAGCTAGAAGATCATGATCACCTAGACCAAGTCACCCAGGAACAGATCCAGGTAGGGCTGGAATGTCTCCAGAGCAGGAGACTCCACAACCTCCCTGGGCAGCCCCTGACAGGCTCTGCCACCCTCACTGGGAACAAGTTCTTCCTTGTGTTTCCCCTCAACCTCTTGTGCCCCAACTGACTCCCATTGCCTCTTGTCCTGTCACTGGATGGCACTGAGAAGATCTAATTGCATCCAGGGATCTATTTGCAGCACCCAAGGCTGTACTGCTGGTCCTCAGAGCTGGCAACACAAGCTGCATTGTGCCACACAGACATAACTCCCCCTGCTTGGAATGTAACCTCAGGCCTAGGCAGGGCTGTGCTGATTACATTTCATCTGCAACAATCTAATTATGAAGCAGAAACTGAACACTGCTCCCAAAGCCAGAAGAGTGGAACACACCTCAGATGCACAGTTGTGACACCCCCTCTCCTCAGCACTGGGCATCCACACGTGGTCACTGCTGCTCACCAAGTTCAGCCAGGCCAGAAAAGCCAAGTCCAATTGGGAAGCAGATTGTAAGCTGAAAATCCTCTTCACCTTTCCAAAGGTCTCAAATATACCTTCTGGGGGAAAGAACAGACCTTTTAGCTGAAAGAAATCCTCAGCAGCTTGATTTCTCTGTAGAAATATAGAATATAGAATGTATTATTGTGTAGAATATACTGTTTTGTAGAATATATTATTTTGTAATCTGAATCTGTTAAAAATATGTAATTGAAATAAACCTCTTTTTTTTTTCCAGAGGAAGGAAGAAAACACTGTTTGCATTCAAAGCTTTGATATCCATTTGGCACTCTGCTGTAGTTAATGATAGCTCTACAAAGGAACACAGTCACTCATGTGGGAAAGCATATTTGTGGCTGAAAAAGTGCTGCAAAAATTGCAAGAGATCTTTGATAATTTCACAGCACGTTTTCACCCTAGGTTTTACAGCCAATTTATTTAGCCTAAAGTCACCATTTTGTGTGAGGCACAACTAAAGCTTGAGTGTTTGGTGAAGTTTCTTTGCTCCATCTTATTCCATGAGAGGATCCTTGACTCAGAAGGTTGCACAGCATCTCTTTTTTACTCTCAGCTCTCTCCTAAGCCACTCAGGCCTCCCTCAGCCTGTAGGTGCCTTTGGCACAGGCTCACTTTCCAGCAGGACACTTTTCCACCAGCAAATTGGCTTCACTCAACAGACACTCTTCTCTGCTCTCTAACAAGGGCTTCTTTCCTTCACAATGTTAAATAAATATTCCAAAACCAAATAAAATATTTAAAGGGCTCCATTTTTTCTCTCTTAGATTATGTGCAATTATTTTATTCATTTCACAATTATAGCCTTGCCTTTCAGGCTGGGTGAGGTTTGTTTGGTTTTGTTTTTTAATACAAGGAAAAAAAAACCCAAATCCTTCAGCTTCCTTTATTATAAAATCTTGCCTTTCCAGAGGCCAAACCAGCTGTAAGGGAGAATAAAGCAGAACCAGAATTTATTGCCTGAAATAAGGGAATGGGGAAACTGGAGCTCACTCTTTCTTCTGTTACATGCAGGGACCTGTTAAAAGCTGCTTGTTTCTACTTTAGGCTTAACCCCTAACCATATTTCTTCCCTGAGTTTAGTAGAACCTGATGCAAAAGATAGGAGATATTCAAGGCCAGACTGGGATTACAGGACCTACTGCAGTGTCTAAGCTCAGCCTAGTTGGGATATTATGGCTTAGATTATTCCTATTAGTTTCCAAGTGATCTTGGAACACAAGTATTACATCTGATTTTAATGAAACTTTAGACTTGGTTGTTTTCAGTCAGCTAATGAAATAGTTGGACCTTCCCATGACTTGCTGTAATTCCAAGAAAGAGTGGGCATTATGATGAACAATGCTAACCTCTTGACAAGACGGAAAATTAATCCTCCTGGACTGATACGTTGGGAAATATAAACTGAGGAGTGCAAAGGAATTAACACTGCCCTGGTGAAATGTGAACCTACCTATTTCCCCTTCCCTGGAATTCAGGGCACTATGTTCCTGCAATGCAGTTAGTCTTCCAGGCATTTCTTTCTCATGAAATATATTAATTCTTCCTCTTCACAAATGTGATGCAAACATCTGTCCAAATTTCCCATGTAGTCACCTTTGTGCTGAGGCTGAAACAATCTTTTCAAGGTAGAAGTCTCTCAAACTTGGAAGGATTTGAGGTCTCTTCTTTTGAAGGATCCTAAAAACTAGGATTCAAAGGTAAAATAAAGCAGAGTTGCTCCAGCCTTAACATTTAGGGCAATAGTTTTTCTCTCTAAACAATAGGGTGTGTATGAGAGGTATAATGGGTGCCATAGAATGACAACTGCATGCCTTTATGATTAGAAAACTAACTAGAGAGGTACCTGGGGATGTGACCTAGTCCAACCCTGATGCTCAAAGGAAGGCCAGAAGAGCAGGTTGCTTAGGACCTTGTCCTGAGATGGAAATTCCAGTTCTTCTGTTCAAATAAACCTAGACCAGAATGCTTTGTTAGGAGCAATTCATTTGCTTGTCTTGTTTATTAGGCTGCTTCACCAAAGATTTATTACAGTGTCAAAACACCCAGATTGAATGATCTTCAAGAGCATCACAACTGACACCTTCAGATGCTGGCTGCTGATGAGAAGTGACTTTTGCATGACTAGAAAGGAGCAGAGGGAGCTAAGTACCAACCAGGAGTTAGCAGATGAAGCATTTTTCCTATAGGAGAGGAGATAAAATATGGGTGACACGAATCCACTGTGATGATTTTACCACCAAGGCATTCTGTAAGGAAGAATAAAAGCTCCTTCAAGAGCAGAGCAAGAGTTGAACAAAGGGAAAATGACAGAAAAGAGGCTGTTTTTTGATTGGGCTCTGGGGCTTGAGCACATCTCTGGGAAAAATCTGATCTGCTATTACTGTTCTCCGAGCAAGAGGGTTTATTGTGCTTTAATAATGCCACAAATGGTGTGTTTGACTACAGTGTGTGGCTGTAATTGATTGCTGACAACATCTCATTGACTTCTGGAGCTGCAGAGCCTTGCTCTGGATTGCTGCTTAGAAAAACAGTGCAGCATGTGAAGCTGAAGATGACAAGACAACACTGCAACCACAAGGACATCCCACGTTGAAAGCCAAGCCCTGCAGATGCTCACTGCTCTGGGGATGTCCCTCACCACAAGCAGCACAATTCCCAGTCACAAGCAGTCAGGAGATGAAGTTTTGCACCAGCAACACAAGCACCAGTGAGGAAGGGTAATAAAAAAAATAATAAAAAAAGGTTAATAAAATAAAAAATCCTAATAAATCTGAGGTTGTAGATTAAATAACTCTTGGAGTAGATAACATTTGAATATTCTCCACCTTTCTCTGCCATGACTTGGAACACCAACAACTTCGCCAAACATGCCATTTCCTAGCTGGCTGCTCTCTTCCAGCAGTTATTTGTGGTTTAGAACTCTAGGATCATCTTTTGTCCAACCTCCTGCTCAGAGCAGGACCCAGAGGTTAAGAAGTCAGCTGTAGATGGGAGGGATGCACAATCAGCCCAGTTTAAACCAGTGCAGCCTTGGCAGGGGACTGGAAGATGAGTGGCTGGGTGCAGGCAGTGTGGTGCCTTTAAGCAGAGTGGGTGTTCTAATTCTGACCACCACAGACTGAGGAAACTGGTGTTAGAGAGCAATCATTTGGGGTTAATGGATGATATTTGGAACATCTGAAACCTGTTATTTTTCCTAGCTGAGGTTTATCCTAAAGCTTCATAAACTTTCCATTTTAAATTACAGAGCTTCTTTTTTTTTTTTTTTAAACTATAATAAACTTTTATCTTAAAATGGTGTGTGCCTTTTAATCATTCCAAAGTATTTACTTCAATTAGCTTTTAAAAACCCTGCAGAAGACAGCACTGTTCTTAATTTTGGCTGGGAGAGTTTGTTCTGCATTCAGCTAGCAGCATTACCCACTGAAAAAAATCAGTTTAAAAATATTTTTTAAATACATAAAAGGGAGGGTAACCCACAAACTTCCTACCTGAGACTACAACAGCAGCAAAACCAAGACAACTTAGACCTGAACTGAGGTTGTCAGGTAAAGTAGCAGATAATTGAACAACTGGAGTACCATCCCAAGTGAAAATCCAAGATGCTTTTCCTCTCTGGCATTTTAAATCAAAAAAAGGCAATAAAAATAAAGTTATTTCCTCCAGTTCCTCCTGGGAATTGTAGCAAGGATACCAACACAGTGAGGTCTACTAGCTCTTAATTTTCTCATTGCATCTGAAAGTAAACCACAGCTTCAGACAGACCAACTTGACTTATTTTGCTGAGCTGGTGACACTGAATTCACAGATTTGGCATGAAAAAAGGGATGGTTTAAGTGGCATTACAACCTCTTCCACCTTCCCTGTGCAAGCATTTCTAAGAGCAAACCTCTGCTCACAAGAACATTGATAGAAAAGAGCAGGGCTGGGGATGTTCTTGCCAACTGAAGGTGGAAAATTAAAGGGGTGAAGTGTCATTTGCAGGGTCCTTTGGCTGGATCCTTACCAACTAGAAATTTCCATAGCCCCAGTGAGTTCAGGGAACTCAGCCCCCTCTTGGCTTCCAGAGAACCATGCCAATTCAGACCAGCTAAGTACCTGCTCTTACAACACAAGGGTTGAGTGACTGCCAATTTTTGTCATGCTTTTATGTGTAATGCTCAAGCACCTTGAGCTGCAAGTAGGCACTGTTTGTTACACTGAAATGGAAATAATAAGATCCATTTGGCACTTGTTCATTTACTACCAAGTCTTATGTATAATTAGAAGTCACTGGGAAATTCTACAAGAAGCCATTTGGAACAAAGGTTGCTCACACCAATGTTTAATATTTAGACCTCTGGGTCAACAGTCATTTCTGGTGGCCTAACTGATGCCTAGAAAAAATCTATTTATACTCAGTGGTGCTCCCCTTTTTCATCTAATGGGCTTACTGATCTATAGATTCACTATTTGATTAGTGCATCTGGCCCCACAGGCTTCATGGTTTGCAAACCACAACCTCCTAATGAGCACCCTGCTGCCTGTTTGTTCAACAGATCAGTGCTGGCAGGCACCCAAGGCTCCAGCCTTTGAAACTTGGAGCTTTTTTCACTTGCCTGGCTTATTGTGTGGCAAGAAAGACAATAAACTATGAACCTCGTAAATGCTGAGCAATTAAACAGAAGTTAGCAATATAGCTGTGGTAATGGAGGCTGCTTACCTCCATCCAGTGCATGTCTCATTTATTCTTGGTGGCACCTCTGCTAAAAGCCAGCCAGCCAACCATAAGCAGCTTGCACACACACCAGCAGCTGGAGCAAGGTGGTGGCTGCCCACTAAGGGACATCCTCATCCCAAGAGCAGTGTGATTCTGCTTTCCTGGCCAGCCACAGAAGCATCTTCTCAAGCTCACAGTCCCCATGTTCTAGCACAGAGACAGTTTCTATTGTAGGTGGCAGTTCAGCTCTGTGATCTGAACAGTTCCCTTTGCTCCTCTAGAGAAACTTATTTGCTTTTGGAAGCAGAAGCAGCAGTTTCTCTGAGAAAGTCTCCCATACCTAACAGCTCCAGTTCGAGGTGTTGATGTGATTAGTTCTCAGCTGGATGCTGGCTCACACACTCTTCCAAATAGCCAAGAACCATGGTTGGTGCTCCAGGAAACAACTGTAGTTTCCAGCTCCAGAGACCATCCATTCCCCCCTCTTTGTCCAAACGCTGACCCAGAGAGGCCCCTGCAGGGATGGGGAGGGTGGTGCAAGCCCAGGAGCTCCAGTGCAGTGGCTCAGCAGACAGCAGTGCTAATTGGAGAGGGGGTTGCAGAGGGAATAGCATTACCTGCTGAAAAGCAGACAGAAGTCATCCAACACAAGTCGTTAACAACCAGCTCTAGTTAGTACAGCTCTTGGTTGGAACCAAATCTGGAACACACAGGGGAAAGTCACAGTATTGATCCCCAGACCCTTCCTCAAGTATCTGAGGTTTGATATTGCTGAGCTAAGATTTCTTCACAGTACTACTGCTGAGCTAAGTTTTCTTCACTAGTCCTTATTTTTAGAGAAAAGAGAATTATCTAGGCAGCTTTCATATCTCACATGAAGTGATCTAACCATAATGCTAATTGCTTGGATTTTACTATGCCAGCAGTCCAGTCACAAGTGAAAAACAAGTAATCCATTTCCTTATTTGAAAGCCAGAAGCCCATAATGGTTATTAATAAAGAGCAGAGTTTACACAGATTTTAGTGTTATTGACCATAAAATGTTGTACACTATAAGCAAGGGTGAAATTTCTAGCTAATTAGCCTGTGAAGATCATATTTAATGGAGTGCATAAATGGAGGTTCTTTACAAACCTTTGGGGCCTTGTTCATTAGCTGTTCCCATTTGCAGCCTTTATGCTGAGGCAGGATTTGGACACATCATTCAAGGTTAAGCAGCCCACCTTGAGATTCACTAAATACAGCAGCCTGGATCTTCCAGTTCCTTTACAAAAGGCATCCAGTAAAACACGGTGCACCTTCCTCAGGCAAAGAACTGTAACTGCAGCCAGGAAAAAAGGCTGTAATTACCTAGACATTTAAAAAGCAGCCAACAGGAGAACAATACATTTGTTATCTCCCTGTGTCCCGATTAAACATAGTTAATTTAAAGAGAAAATTTCATTGTCGTGTCAGAATGCAAAGTACATTCTGCTTTTAGCACTAATTCACTTGTTACCTTTTCCATCCTCTCTCATTTAGATGGAAAACCTTAAATACTCCCTCACTTATTTTTCAGGTTGATGCTGCCCTCTTCTGAATACACTGGATTATTACATCCATGCCCAAGGAATTTCAGGATATTTGAGAAAGCAGGGGATTAGCAATCACCAAATAAGAAAAAAAAAAGAATATTTTCATTTTAATCTCACCTAACTCTTCATCACTGGCTTTTATCAGAAAGGACTTGACACTATCTTGATGAAAAGTTAAGGTAGTCATTGATGAAGAATGTTTTTTTACAAATCAATCACTGTGGGTATAGCAGGGAGAAAAAAAATAAATCAAATGAGACCATTTGATGGAAACAGGCTCTTGTTTGGTTAATTGAGGGACCTACAGTGGAAGAGCAAATCCAGCTTCTGGTTGGAATGTCAACCTTTGAAACACCCAGAACTTGAGTTCCTCCTTCACTCAGGGCAAGAAATCAAAGTGCAGAAGTCTAATATTAATCTGAATCATATTTTGAGCTGCCTCAGTGAGAATGGCAGGGGCTGCCTCCCTGTCCTCAAACCTGACTCTCTCCACAGGAGTCCTGCTGAGCACCAAAAGCAGATCTTTACATTTTTAGCAGCAATTTTTCATGCCAGTAACATTCTGCCCTAAGAGGAAGGTTTTCTTTCTTGATACATTGCACTTTTAGACAAGAACAACCCCGAAAGTTTGCATCTTCATGAAGTCGTTCAAACTTTTCTTCTGGTTTTGGTGGTTTTGGTTCACATCTGCATTCACATCCTCCAAGATTTGCTTTGAGTTTCACTTTCAAACAGACTGGTAAGAAGCCAAAACCACCAAGTTTTTCATGCCCTGGGCCATATTAACATGGGAACTATTCATAAAGCACACAAAGGTTTCTTTTTGGGAGGCTCAGCCTCAGCGATCCCACAGAATCCCAGTGCTTCCTGATCTCTTTGGAGCTGTTTTTTTCCCCAGCAAGCACGAGAAGGAGCAGAGCTCTTTCACAGATGCCTGCCCAGCCCAGTCAGACCTTGAATCTGTGGCAACACCACTTATCTCAAAGTTCACTCCTGCTAGTGACAGCAAAATGACAATGCCAAGCTAGGAAACATGTCATTTAGATAAACTGCTAATTATGACAATCTGGAAATAAATTACTAGGCTAACAAGATACTAATGCCTTTTAACACCCAGCCCAGATCACTTCTGAAGTTGTGGTATCATCTGCAGGACTGACCTCTAGGGTTATTTGTAAAAAAGAGGGTTGAGATCAGCAGAGAGATCTTTAGAAGGACCTCATGGTGTCACAACAAAGGGGTAAAAAAAGGGAGAAGAAAAGCAAACCTACCTGAAACCTGAGTGTGAGATGGGGGGCAGAAGGAAAAAGCTGGCCTGCTGCTAAGAAACAAGCACCTTGGGGCTGGGAGAGATGAAATTCTGAGCAGAGCACCAACTTCTGCTCTGAGACTGAGCAAAGAATTTCATTTCCTACCTGTGAATGAGCTAATCCTTTTTCCAGGGTCTGGGGGGAACCAGCAGGGCATGTACAGCTCAAGAAAGATGTAAAGCACCAGAGCACTGCACTGCCTACCCCAAAAACTGAAATAGCATGAACCAGGACACCCAAAGCAAGTGATGAATCAAAATCATAAATCACTGTTTCCTTGATATTCGTGTTGCTGAAAAAAGTTCTTTTCCTAGCCCCTCTTTACTTCCCCTACACCTCCCATTATTAGTCTCAGTAAAGACCACAGTGAAAATTAAAACTGATTTGCAAGCCACCTACAGCTTTTGGTGCCCAGTTTCTATTCATGTCCCTGGGATATGAATTCCCAAATACTTTAAGTACCATTGGAAATCTCAGCCCAAGCCTCTAGCCTCACTTTGGGCTCAATTGGAACTTGCTGTCTCCAAGGGGAGCTTGATTGGGATTTGTAATTAATCTATATGAGTAAAATTACACTGGCAATAGCTCAGCAATTCCCTGGAGCTGCTCAAGTCAGTCAAATCAGCTCTTTAAACTGCTGGTGAATTATTTAACCACTGCACCAGAGCCAGCATATCACAGAGGCTTCCATAACTTCTATTTCTGTTCTGAATATGCCCATAGCAGCTGGTAAATAGTGTGAATAATTATTTCCATAGAGACCTTCCCTGCATCCCTGTACTAAGCAAAGACTGGAAGAATTCAAACAAACTGTTTGATTCTTAAAATATACTTTAAAATCCTACTGTAATAAGTAGCCATATAAGAAAGAAACTCTGTTACCAGCATGATCATCTTTGCTCCTACCACCATATGAAAAAGTGAGTAGAAAATACACGTTTTCTCCTCCCCCAAGCTTCCTGAGGCACCAAAAGCTATCCCCACTCCACTGGTGTCTGTCAGTTCTTCTCTCTGCCTCCTTTTCCTCT
Organism: Ceyx cyanopectus; assembly: GCA_013401355.1. NCBI lineage: Eukaryota > Metazoa > Chordata > Aves > Coraciiformes > Alcedinidae > Ceyx > Ceyx cyanopectus. Next base: position 3,518 of record VYZU01080989.1, on the reverse strand, counting down.
CAAAGTGGAGCAGCAGTGGAAGTCAATGGGAATTTACCTCTTCCTTTCATGGCAACACAGTTCTGTCTCCAGTTGCCTGTCAGCTTTTGAAAGAAGTGTTGTTAGAGGCAGCAATAAGTTAAAAAAAAAAGCAGATTTCTAAATTCAGCTTTCAAAGTGTCCTTTAAGAGTTTCCCTGAGGTGTTTATGGCTTCTATTGCTCAATTAGCCACTTTATACTGCAGTGTCTTCTGCAAAAGCTATCTTGGACTAACCATAATTTCTTTAAAATACACTTCATATTTTAAAAGTCCTGTTTTCCAGCTGCAATAAAGTCCTCCAGGGCACGTGTTTGAGGCCATAATGGCACATTTCAGCCACCCAAATCCATCACTGGACTTCACCACTCACCCTGTCAATGTCACTAAGAGTTTTAGAAGCTTGAATCAATTCATTAATTGGTAGAATTCTCTGGTGTCATTTGTAAGAAAGCATCTTGAAACCACTACTCATAGTTCTTTCTTTTAGAAAAAGATGAATGGCACTAAAAATGTCAGGTTTTTTAGGCCCTGTTCCCTAAGTGGTGACAGAGCAGCTCCAGAGACACTTGGAAGACTCTCCAGTGGGAACACAAGATGATGCAGGCAGAGGTTGGCAGTCTCTAAACCAAGGATCTTTGAGCCTGATATTGAATCTGCTATCACAGCATTTTTTGATTCAATGTGACAAGTTAAAGGTGATTTTCTCCCTATCCAGGCAGGATGAGCAAGGCAGCGCCAGACATGCACATGTTTCTATAAACCTTTGCAGTAGCTTCCAGCTCTGACTGCTTTAGAGCTCTTCTACTCCTTGTCTCTCTTCAGAGGAGAACATCCTGAGCAAATAAGGCCAGAAATGCCAGTTTAGGGGCTGGGAAAAGGCAAGTTTCATTGCTGTGATGGCTGGGATTGCATAAATGCCTAAGGAGCTAAATTTTAATCCTCTTCATCAGGAGAGGTCAACTTTGGGACAACATTAAGATTTATTTGCTCTGCTTTAAGATTAATTTAGAGTACAGAGATAACATCAATTTAAAGTAGTGGTTCTCATCTCAAACCCTTGTGAAGAAAATTCTCTACAAGACAAAGTACTTTCCAACCTCAGATGCAGTACAGCCATCCCTTTCAACATAGGTCCATTCTTGTTTACTACCTGTATTTTTTCAGTTATTATTTCAGTTATTATTATTCAGTTCAATATACTTACAATCAAAAGAAACAAGGTCTCAAGGGCCCGAGGTCCTTTTCAGTCTAGATTATCCGGGACTTTGTACCACATGGCTTTAAGAATCTAGAGAGAATTCTGTGTATGCCTGTTGGTTTCCATTTCTACCTGTGTGCTTTCTTGTGCTGCAATGACACCTTCCAGCTTCTCCTCGTGGAGTTTGCACAGCTGAAAAGCCAGTCAGAGCTGCAGGGCAGATCTGGGGCTCTCAGTACAGCAAGGAAGCACATCCTGAGCTTCAAGCTCTTCTCACTGACATAGCAGAGTTATTCCCATAGTTTCTCCTTGCTCCATGCATTGGTCAAGCCCTACTTGTGCTATACATCCACTTCTCAACTCACAATGCATAACACTTGAGCTCTCTGGGTAAAATCTGCTAAAGTGAAATGAAATATTTATCCAATTCAAATAAAACATTCAGGATTCAAATCCTGCTATAAGAGTTCCATTAAAATGAATAAAAACCAGATTCTTTCTATGGCAAATTTCCTGTATAAAGATGAAAACCATTGGATTCAAAGGACTGTGGAGCAGCAAAAAGTTTGCATGATGAAATATTAACAGCCTGCCAAAGCCAAGTGAAAATGTGAAAATGAGACAAGCCATGAACGTGAAGTATCTGTATTTCCCCAAGTGTAGAATTCAGGGCAGCCCCCATTATCCAGTTTATGAAAAGCAAGACTACTGTGACTGAGAATAGAACACCATCTGAAATGTCCAGAGCTGCCTGCTAGACCAGCTCGGTCCTCTTCACAAAGAGCCCTTGTTATGAAGTGCAATGTGACTGCCATGAAGAAAAATGGTGAATCACTCAGTGACAACATGCCAGCCTCCCAGAACCAGGACTTCTCAACAAGGTCATTGCTGAAGAGGCTTGTTCTGTATTTCAGTCAGCAGCCCATGCACTGTGGTCTGGAAGAAGACAGAATAAATAATCAAGATGCTTGCTCCTCCCGCTCTTGAAAACTCCCAAGAGCAGTGCTGGGGTTGCTGAACAACATGAACGAGGCAGCACAATCACCCAGACACACACTGATGCCAAGACACAGCAATGCCTGGCTTCTCAGCTTCAACCTGCCTAGATCCAACACAGTCTAAAAGCTGACATTGATTTTTGCTCATTGAAAACCTGCCCTGAACCCTACAGCATCTGAAGAACGTGGCTGAAAATCAGATGCCTTCCATTTAAGATAACTACATTTGTCCAGCTGAACTCCTTATTGGAAAGCTATGTTCTTTTTGTGACTGGGCATTGCTTTAGCTAGCTAATATATACTGGGGGTGTCCAAAGCATAGGCTTTGAGCTGGGAGAGATCTAAATATATTAGTGAATTTAATAAATATCAGTGGTCAAAAAGCACGTCCCTCTCCCTGAAGGTAAAGAACACTCTTAATGAAAAAAAAACTCAACCACTTGCAATAACCCTGGATCCAATTTAGACCTTCTATTTTCCCCTGTCATCAGAGTTTCAATTGCCTTTGCTAGGAGCTCTCCGTTTCCATTTACAAAGCATTAGCCCTCAGGCTCCTCATCAGCATCTCCAGGTCCACTGGGACATGCATTCCAAAGCACTGAGCAGTTGGAAGAGCAGCAGCAAACAAAGCAGGCTAGTTGCTCAAGGAAACAGGGGGATGTCCCAAATATTTAAGGCTTGTCAAGTGGCTAGGAAACCACAGGGGCCAAAAGAGTGAAGAGATGACAAGGAGGAGTTCTCCCTAAGGAAGGACATGCACTTTCATTCAGATCAGCAGCCTACAAGAAAGTTCCACAACTCTTGATTGTGGAAGCTTTGCAAAGCCAGCACAAAATACCATCCTGGAGAAGGGTCAGGTGTGTCCTGTTTTGAATAACCTGAAGTTATATTTGAAATACCCTTTGCTTTGAAAATTAACAGCCTTTAAGGTCACCTTCTCTTTTTTTGGTGGTGGAGGTGCTGCTTTATTTTTCATTTTCCAGTTTATTTTCTCTCTGCCCTGTCAATGAAAGAGTTTTATGTAATTAAGTATTCACTGCCACTTGCCAGGCATTGATAATTGATGATCTCTGTATGGTGCTGAGGAGACGGCAGTAGGCATTACATCCACTTCCCTCTATAAACTATACAACTATAAGAAAAATAATGGAAGCTGATAAGTAGTTCCTGATGCTTCATAATTCAAAAGTTAGCACCTCAAAACACAAGATGATTATATTTGAGACACTTCTTGGAACTTGCATCTATGCACAGAAATGATTTGAGTATTCAGTATTTCAGAAAGGAATTCCTCTCTGGCAC
>VYZU01080988.1:0-10175 GCA_013401355.1 Ceyx cyanopectus | reverse complement strand
ACACATTTATTCTGATCTAAGATCTTCAGAACTCTACAGCAGTATAAAAACAACCAACCAACCAAACATGAACTAACAAAAACTAACCCAGAATAACAAAACAGGCAGTGGACTTAAAAATTAATACTTGTGTTCTGGAAATCTGGAGCTCAGCCCCATTTTTACAGTCTCAGCTTATCCCAAGAGTCCCATTTTTACAATCTTTCTTGGTTTATATCCCAAGAAAAAGTACTAAAACTGGTATTCTAAGAGAAATAATGGATTTCTGGCTGTTTTTCCTCTTGTTTCTTGAAAGGTAGCTAGCTAGCTCTCCAGCTGTTACAACTTTTTGCCAAGGTATGTGTGGCAAAGGCAAAATAAAATGACTTGGAGAAATAATAGATTAGGCAAATAAGTGATACTTAACAAAACCACCACCCAAAAAAACCCAGACAAAAACAAACCGAAAGACATAATGTTACTGAGAACTAACTGTTCTACTGAGAAGGTATTAATACCTTTTCTCCTAGAAAAGAAATGAAAACAAAAAAACTAAAGAAATACAACAACACAAAAAAAAAACCAATAAAATATAAAAGAAAACAATTCTTTAATGGCTTTTGAGACCTTAGCTGATGCTGTTTGAATTGCTTCAGCCCTGGCTAAGAAATCATGAATGCTCAGAACCAGCTTGGTTTTGTTTTGTTTGGTTTCAGTTTGTTCTTTGTTGCTTAGTAGACCTTTGGGGCTCTAGTGGGATAGTTCCGGCAGGCAGGCTTTGAATGGAAAAATGCTCAGCATCACTGCAGTAAAACAAATACTGACTGACCTTTGGTTGTGCAACCCAGTGTTGGGCAGAAATTGGCTTTGAGGGAAAAAAAAAAAAGTCAGGTATGAGAGGCCACAAAGCTGCATTTGCAGCTTGGTTAATTCTCTGAGGTGAGCTGGACAGGGCTATATTCCTCCAACAGTCTCTAGCATTTCTGTACAGCACTGCAGGATGGGTTTTCCAAGGGATCTCAGTTGCCTTTGAGAACACTGGAGCTCTGGGTTATGAGTATTTGAAATAAAGCCCTTAGTAAGTTACCTAATTACACTTAGTAATTACATATGCACTGGTGAGTATAAAAAAAAACAACTACACAGGATAAACAGTTAACTACATGTTAGAAAGATAAGTATCTCATTAAAAATAAATAGGGAGGCAAAACATAATAGGATCTAAAATACTTAACCAGGTAAAAGAGAGAGAGTTTATTGCCTAGATCCAATAAAGGATTTAAGTACCTAAAGCAGGATTTAGGGAGAATTCAGGTGTGTAAGTCCAAAAATGTGATCTGAGAAATCTCCCTCAGCTGCTGCCTAACCCAGGAGATGCCTGAAATCAGAATATTCTTCCTTGACTGTCAATTGTATCTCTAGAGTGTCTGGGATTTTATTTCTGTGTATGTTTGGTGTGCAGGATCTGGAGCATTTGCATTGGATTTTAGCAGAAGTTTCTTCAAAGAAAAGGTAGTTAATCCCTGGATCAGGCTGCCCAGGGAAGAAGTAGTGCTGGAGTCCCAATCTCTGGAAGCATTTGAAATATGTGTAGCTGTGGCACTTAGGGCCATGGTCTAGTGGTGCCCTGGCAGTGCTGGGTTAACAGCTGGACTTGACACATCTTGAAGGTGCCTTCCAAACAGGATCACTCTATGAGTCTGTGATTCTGTTCTGTATGGGAGGCATTTGTTTTCTCACTTCCTTGTGTTCTCTGGGCTGTAATCTACCACATCACAGCAAGCCTTGCTCTGTTTTTTTTTAACAGAATGGTAATGGGATCCTACCATTAAGAGGGGACTCCAGGCTGTGAGTTGTAAGTACACTGTGGTGTCTGTGTCTCAGCCTGAGTTAGGTTTCTAAGGAGTTATGATAACACTGCTGCATTTCTTTCAGACTAGCATTAGACAACTGTGATGTCTCGGGATGGTACCAAACTTTATCCTATGTGCTGTATAGCATATGTTGGTATTTTTTGATTGTTTCTCAGGAAAGGAAAAAGAGGAAACTGAAACCCAGTTTGCAGTCATGTATTTTTAACTGTCTGGTTAACTCATTCCTTTGCTTGTACTGGGACTGAATGTATTCCCTTCTGAAATGCTGCACAGTTGTCACACTTGATATTGGCATGTTTGGATATACATGGATGTGTTTGTGTAGATATTAATAGCAACTGCCACTAATGAATGAAGTTTTGTAAATCTCACAATAATACTATGAAACTGTGGAAATATGTTGGCTATACTGGAAAAACTAAGGAGTGGAGTCACTAATTTCCCTGTTTTCATGTTCATTGGATTTTTGTTTTCCCAGGTATCATGATGTGTGGTTGTGAACTCTAAATGATAGCTGAATGTTTCTAGAACTGCAGGAAAACAAATCTAAAAATGTGATCAAGAAGATTTTATTTTCAATTTCTCAAGTTTAAATGAAGGAAATTAGCTCTAGATATGACATGAGCTGTATTTCTCTTTTCTTTAGGAAGAGAATCTTGGGACTGATTGGACTTCTTCCTTCTGCCACTGTTGCCTGGTAGGAGACTACAGATTTATAAAATAGCTCAATATTCAGTAGACTACATTATCTTAATACATTGTAATTATTCAAATAGTAATGTACTTACAGTATGAGATAGTAAAAGAGATACAGAGCTGAATAATCTGTTCCTTATTCTTAAAGTTCTTAGTGCAGTACAGTGAATAATGAACAAAAAGCAGAATAATAGCTAAGGAGGTACTAAAAAGCCTTTTGTTAAAGAAGGATTTTTTTTTTAATAAAAATTGCTCACTAAAAGTGTTGAAAAACCAAATAAGTCAGCTTTTTTTTTCAGTTTATCAGGATGTCTTCCATCAGCTGAAAGTTGCTGGCTAACAATTGTGTTACAGATTTTTTTTTTAGTAGGTGTTAATGTAGTCACATTAAAGAAAAATTACAAGATTATTATTTTCAAAAGAATGTACACAGAAATAAGAGACAATGATTAGGATACATGTTCTGTGTTCTGATTTAATAGTTTAAGGACAATTATTTTGGTATCTCTATATATTCACTAATATTTTCNTTGAATACATTTTGCCAAATAGGAGAGTTCTCTTAATTCTAATAGTGCTGTTCATTCTTATACAAAGGGGGGAAATTACAGTCATTACATCATTTTTGCATTGCAAGTTTGCTTGTATTATAAAGCCAAAACTTGGGCCAAGGGAGAATGAAGAATAAAAACTTATTATGCTTGATATCTAGCCTCTTGAAAAAAAACCTTTCTTTTTTTTGGGCAATTAGTAATAGATTTGGAATTAAATTCAGAGTTTCAGTCATTTAAAATATAGTTTAAGAAATGCATCTAGAAATAAAATACTTTGCAGCCTACTTAGAGTGGTGAGGAAAAAAAGAGTATTTGTTAGTACTGGACTTGGACTTCAGGCTGGATTGGGGTTTAATACTATTGACTGTGATTGTTAAGAATTTTGCCTACAGCAGTGTACCTCAGTGTTCAGAAACTCAGGGAAACTCACTGAGTTTCTAGATAGTGAATGATAACATGGACAGTCTAAAAATTCAATAGGAGTTGATACAATAAAAAATTATATTTTCTTGTTCTTCTTATATTCACTCTTTAGGATCATAGGAGCAACTTTCGTTGTCTAAAATATTTCTCCATCTAGTTCCATAGAGTTTGCATGTGTATCTGCTTTTTCCTTACTTACTGAGTGTCACTTCCTTCAGAGCTTTTAGAGTGTTGGGCAGTTACTTCTCATCAGTGAGAACAGACAATATGTGACTTTTCTTCAAAGACTGTGCACAGTGCTCTTTGCTAAATGTAGTGTTCTGTGAAGAAAATCTGAACTGGACCAAAAGTGATGACTTTAATCAAGGTGGCAGAAAATACTTCTTTAATTAAATGGCCTAATTGGCAATAATTTACCTCTTAGCAGCAAGATGAATATTACAGTTTATTCTGGCTATTCCATATGCCCCTTCTACTTTGGCTTGTACCATTTAGTTACTAGTGCTTACATCCTATATGCTTCTCAAACATTAGTAGCATCACACAGCAGCACGTTGTCCATTATAGACTGAGATATCACACCTTCCTAAAGGACACTGCACAAAATGTGCACCTTTATATTACTGCTGCCAAAGACAGCAGATGCCAGGATTGAATTTGGAGACCATTTTTTCTGATTATTTCAGTGGAGCCTGGAATCATACAGAAGAGAAGTGAGCACTCTCAAATTCTTTGTTTCAGCATGATTGTGTAAAGAACATATAGTGTTTCAGGCTTTCTCCTACCTTTCTCCTTCACCATATTTATAAACCAAGATAAATGTGTATCTAGTCTTCGGCTGTTGTCCACAAAATCTCTATGTGGAGACAAAATAACTCCTCATTTAATTTCCATTTCCTGAAAAAGAAGGATAAAACTTCTTGTTTCTCCTCAAGTATACACTGCACAAAAACTGTCCATGCAGTGGTACAAAGTTTCATTCATAGGACTCAGGGCTGATCACACTTTCTCATAGATGAGCCTCTGGCAAGTAGCCCAGTCCCATGGGCATGTCTGTCTTTTGTTCTGTCCCCATCATACTATACATAAGCTTTGTATTTTAGGTTGTTTATTTAAAAAAATAATTCATGTCACTCAAAAATTGATTGTCCAAAAGGGTTTTCACAAGAGCTGAAAGACTGTGATAAGCCCATGTATAAGAGTAATTTTTAAATTGCATAATATATTCTGTTTATCTTTAAACGCCAAAAAATCACATTGCTTCAAATGAGCAGCTTGTCGTGCTGGTTTTCAGGGTTTTGCTGGCATGCTGCATCTGTTCCACATTTGCATTTTGCTGGGCTGGTATTGGTAGATCACCTCACCTCACACTCCACTTCTTGGCTGTCATTCACTGAAGAGCTGAACACCAGACAAGCTGTTGTCATTTTCCTTTGTGACGTTGCAGAGCTTTCTTTTTGCAAAGAACTTGTTTTGTGTCCTGGGGCTCTCAAATGGTGGAGAGAGTGTGTCAGGTCTCAACTCCTGTAATATTACATCCTCCTGCTGGTACTGCTGTAGCATCCCAATTCCTGTCTATAAATCTAAGCCAAAGGTTAGCTGTGTGGACTAGATGTAAATATTTATTATTAATTGTATAAATAGAAGGTGCAACATGTTTTTATTTAGGATTTATTAAAAAAAAAAAAAGGGGGGTTTTGTTTGTTTTTTTTTTTTTCTGAGATTCTTCTTTCAATACCTGGATTACCTTGATGAAAATGGTGGGTGGAATACTCTTTATATTTACAGTACTGAAGTCTGGGGATGAAGACTCCCAGAATTCTTGAGTTCTGTAGTGTCATTAACAAAATTAATAGTCAGGCCAGTAAATGATTCCAGGCTTAAAAGCAGGTTATACTGGTTGTAGGGTTGATTCATATCATCAGCAGAGCAGCTAAGTAAACTGTTAATGGTTAAGTAAACAATAATGCACCAGAATGAAACGTTTCTGAATGAACTACATGCTGATAGATGACAGTCTGCTTGTGAAGAATGCTGAAATGTGAGCAGAGAAGGCAGCAGACTGTGGTCTAATTTATCCAGATGGCTTTCTTGTTGAAAAAGGCTTACACTGTAAGGTACAAAAGAGCTGCACTTCTAATAAAGTGCAGATAAAGAAAAAAATAGATTGTTGCCAACCTTTCAGATAATTAAGTATGGGAAGTTTTAAAAACTGCATATTTTTTTTATTGAGGAGATTGATTTTTCAGCAGAACAGTGTATTTGTTGAAAACAACAGAAAGAATAAACTTTTTTAGCAACAGGGAGCAACAGATTAATTTTTTAAACTGTTTTCATTCCTTTATGCATAACTGTTTCTGTCAGACAAGAATTTTAATAAATAACTGTACCTTTATATCTAATTCCCTTTAGTTTGTCTTCCAAGTTTGAATTTCATGACTACCACAGCACAGTTTCCATACTTGATCTGCATCATCCCCCTGGAAGGCAGCTGAGTTCTGGGTCACCAAAGAAAGATGATGGGCATTTCAGGTGGTAGTTAAATCTATGGAATTCTTTATGCTCAAGCAGGAAAGTATCCTAAAAGCAGTTACAGATGCTTTTAAGTGGCTGACTTTTGTCCTTGTGTACTCAATCCATCCTCTGGTGGCCTCCAGTTGTGTTGGGGCAGAGCAGAATGGGACACGGTAGCAATGGGAGTCCCTGTGCAGTTTTGTTCCTTCTGCCCCCCTCTTACCTCAACCATTGTATCTGCACAGGGCCTAGAACAACAGAATGCCTGGTGTAGTCACAAACTGCCAGCTGGTTTTGCACTAGAGGCGTTTCCCCACATCACTGTGTCTGAGCCTAGGCAAAGGGCAAAGATGCCAAGGGTATTTGTTAGGTTGTTGGGAGCAGATGCTGCTGCTTCCATGTCTGTGCAGCCCGAGCTGCAGCATCACTGTGTACAGCCTGCAGTCCCTTCCTCTTGCTGCTTTGCTGATGATGGAGTAAAATGTTAGAAAGCACAGACTGGTAGTTGTTGTGGAGTCATCAGTGGCTCTTCCCAGTTATTAATTTCATGCCCTCTTCCTTTTTTTCCTACTTTACAGCTTATGCAGCTTCAGAAGTACAGTTTGTTTTCTAATATTTGCTCTGGCTTTCTAGGCACAGCTCATTTCCTCTCCCAACTTCCATCTGTTTTATATGACAAGCCCTTTCTGGTTTCCTGAGCTTCAAACAGTATAGAAGTGTTATGAGATAGATCTTTTTTTTTCCAAGGAACAACTGCTTGCAGGAATAATAGTAGGAAGTGGTTATGTAGGAGTATGGTGGGAATTTAAATTTATTTTGACATGCTAGTGATTGACAGTGAATGATGTTTGGAGTGATCTTTTGTACAGTTGAAGTGGAGTTATGCTGATGCTTTTGCAACTGTGAAGATTTCCAAATTTCTCCTAATATATGTACAGCTACAAGGTGACACCACTGCAAAGAAGTGTTAGAACAAGAGCTCATGGGAACAAACTGAAATAATTAAGAAAAAAGCTTTTTACTGTGAGGGTGGTCAAACTCTGGAACAGATTGCCTAGAGAACTTGTGGAGTCTTCATCCTTGGAAATATGAAAAACCTGATGATAGGGCCTGAGAAACCTGCTCTAGTTCACTCTCCTTAGAGCAGAGGGTGGACCAAAGACCTCCAACAGTCCCTTCCAGTCTCAACCAGTCCATTACTCTGCTGTTGTAAGGTAAGCATGCAAAATCCTTTTTAAAATGATGTGATAATTCCCAGGAGTATTGTTCTGACTTCACACAGTTATCCTTGCAGTGACTTACTGTGTTCTGTTGTCATATTATTAACCTTTATTTATTACAACGGATGTAAGTGTAAATGATGCATGCAAAAAAAAAAAGACACCAAAATCATTGCTAATTAATAGCTCCAGTTGTATAGTCACTAATTAGAAATATTTTGAGTAATAATGAGATGGATTTGGGGTTTTTTGAAGCCTGTAGTTAAAACTTCCATTGACTTCATGGTGCTAGGGATTTGACACATTACATCTTATATCTGACATAAAATACAAACTAAAGCACAGTGAATAGGTTAGATCTATATTTAAATATTCTATAAACCCAAACCCTATGCTAATGGGAAGTTAAGTTACTTCAGCCTCCAACCATCAAGCAGCTGTCTCTGGCCTGCTCTTTGCAGAGTCTCAGAATGGCTGGGCACCTGCTTACTTGTTGGCAGGATAATCTGTCTGGCAGGAAGGAATTGCTGGGAAGCTTCATCATTCTGTAGCAAGGCTTTTAAATGTGTAGAAGCAGCCTGGGATTGTGCAGGTGAGGAAAGGGCCCTTTAGATGACAGTTCTATACAGAGTTTTTGCTGTACAAAAAAATCTCTTGAGACTGGAAAAATACTATTCTCCTGTTTGGTGAATGAAACTCTGTGCCTCCAAAGCAAGCATATAAGTAATAGAATAAACATATTTTCTCACAAAAAGGATAGTTTCAGGAAAAGAGGATTAAAATTCTTGGAAAACCAGCGAGGTAGCTACAAGTGTCAGGTGATTATATGGCCTTATGTAAGTGCAGTATTTGGTGTCCAGCCAAGTATTTCTAAAACTTATAGGGCAACTTCTGTTCACATTTACTCCAGCATAAATCTGAAAGCACTTAAAAAAAATCAGAGTACCCTCAGTGATGGAAGTTATGCATTCCAGGATCCTCATGGATTGCTTATGCTCTGTTGTGTTGCCTCTTCAACAGATGTAAGAGTGGTTGAAGGCTTGTGAATGTGAGTTTAATTTTAGTTTTAGAATTTTAGTTTAAAGCCCTCTTCACCAGCTTGGGAAGACTGTGACCAATGACCCTTCCTTCCAAAGAGGTTTATGAACTGATGGTCAAGAAGAACGATTTTAGATTACAACAGGATGAAAGATGTCATACACATCTCAGGAAAGGAAGTCAGAATATGCAAGAATGTATTTGGAAATGTGTTAGCTTTACTGAGAGTGCCAATTTGGACACCAGAGAAGCCCTGGAATGCCTGCCAGACTATATTCTATATTCACTGTCCTCACTGGGCTTTTAATCACTGCAGTTGCCCACCAGGCAGCATCAGATGAGTCATGAGAACCAAAGAATACAACTTGACTTGAGAGAGAGAATACAGAATATGAACCCTTTCTGAGACATTCCAACTGCCATCTGTGTATTTTTGTGATGAATGGCATTGTAATTACTTTTTGTGCCAAATTAATAAAGTATTTTCACCACACAGATACTGTCTCCTCCAGCACCTATTACATGTTGACTACCAAGCACATATCTTTGCAGTGAGACTTCACTCTGCCAGTTGGAAACCTATCCAATGAATTCTGGTTAGAAAACTAATGCCAAAAGAAATATAGGCCTGTGGTGAGTGATTGGGTAATCAAAACCCCACAGCTTTCCAGGAGCTTTTAAAATGCAACTGTGTTCATTACTGCCAAATTAGTAAATGTGCATTAGCAACCAGTTGACTCAATCATGGGGAGATGTACAAGCTGAAAATGTGTAACAAAGAATGATGGCAAAGAGGAGGATGATATGCTAAGAGCACTTCAGTGAAGAACTGGAGAGAATAAAGAGAAAAATTAAGATGTTTAGCAATTTTCTAGTGCTTTAGAGGAAGCTTACAGTACATTTGATTTCAGTAAGGAAATTAAGTTACTGGTTAACAGTATATTTAAGTAATGAGTATGTATTCTATGCTTACAGTAAGAACTCTTTCTAATCAATACTCAATCTTTATAAAACAATCATTTTTTAATAATAAAATAGTTATCATAGCTTTACTATCCCTTAAAGAAGGTTTTCTTCTTAGCAAAGCCTAGGGATCTGTATTGTCAAAAAGCATTCATTAGCTTTGATTTAGCAACTTGTAAGATCTTAAATTTTGGCACACTGAATGTTATTTCTTTGTGCAGTCTGTCTTCCCATATTATAGAATCTAGTCACAGATTTCCCAAAGCCTCTGCAAATCCACAATTTCTGTCAGCTCATGTTTATGCCATGATAATGTGGTTTCAGTGAAATAATGATAGTAACAGACTAATGGCTGCCCAAGTGTAGCTCTGTGGCAAAAGTTACAGAAAAACTTTGACTTTTCATATCAACTTTGGTGTTTCTTGTTGTTACACAGCACTGATTAGTACTAAATGCTTTCACAAACAGAGGATATGGAATGGTGATAGGACATTCCCTCTTCATAACATTGCTAAGTGCAGCACTGAAAAATGTTGAGCAGAGCAATAAAAGTAAGATTTGCCATGAAGAATCCACCCATTATACAGCTTTCAGTGGTAGTACAAAAGGACTTTTGGAATTGTGTTGGTATGACCTCAGTCTTTGAAGACACAGCTGGGATTTTGGTAATGCTTGTAACAGTATGTACTGCAAACAGATGACCAAAAGTTACTCTTCTTATTATTCCTTTGTATAAGATGTGTATTTATCTTGCATTCTGTATATACTTTTCACCTAAATATATATATTTAGTAAATCATTTCTGAATCATTGGAGGGATTTTGCTCCCACTTTTTGGTGGAACAAGTGGCTGTATGACAGCATCATGACTTGTTAGGACAATAAGTTAAAAGCACAATGTCTACTTTATATTG
>VYZU01080987.1:0-10279 GCA_013401355.1 Ceyx cyanopectus | reverse complement strand
GACGTCTGCTCTCGCCCGGGGGTATCGGGACCGGCCGTCGGTGCCGCGGCCTATGCTTTTGTTCCCCTCTGACGCCACGCGTTGTGGCGGGGAAGGCTCTGTTGGTGGTGCCGGAGCTGCCGTGAGGCGAGCAGGAGGCGCGGTGAAGCGGCGGGTCGAGCCCCTGCCGGGCGCGCGTGGAACCGCCTCAGCTCTCGGCGGGCTGCGGGCAGGTGTCTGAGGGGCCGCCCCGCGGGGGCCGGGCGGGCGCCTGGGACGTTGGTTCGGCGACTTCGGCAGGAGCCGTTGTGGGGCAAGGGGCCGTTGGGGGGTTGCTGGGCCCCGGCCTCTGCGGTGCCCAGCGCGGCCGGTGTGTGTACGGCGCTGGCCGCTGCCGGCCGGGTGCCGCTGAGCTGCTGGGTAGCTGCTCCGGGTGAGGCCGGACTGTCCCTGGTCGGTGCAGCGCCGTGTTTAAGCCTATCTGTGGCTTCCACGCTGCACAACCGGTGTGCAGGATCTTGTGTCCTTCCTCAGCCAGAGCACTCACCCTCCAACTACCCCATGAGGGCTGATGTGGCACCTTTGCTGTACTGTAACCTACAGCAGAGCCACTTCTCTGCTGCTTGGGTACAGAGCTAAAAAAAACCAAACCAGAATTTTCATTTATATATTGCAAATAACTCTTATGATCAGCAGCTGAGGGAGCTGGTGTTGTTCAGTCTGAAAAAAAAGGAGGCTCAGGGGAGCCCTTCTGTCTCTCAGCAGCTACCTAGAGGAGGTTATAGAGATGTGGGTGTTGGTCTCTTCTCACAAGTCACAGGACAAGAGGAAATGGCATCAAGTTGCCGAAGACTGGAACAGGCTGCCCAGGGAGGTGGTTGAATCGCTGTCTCAGCATATTTAAAAGCTGTCTGTGTGTGGTGCTCAAGGATGCAGTGTAGTAATGGCCCTAGCAGAGCTAGATAAGGGTTGGACTTGATGATCTTAAAGGTCCTTCTCCAACCCTAGCAATTCTGTGATCCTGTGGTATTAAGATCCCTCACTTAAATTTGGCTTTTGTATTAAACTCTTCTAGGACTGAGTAAAAACATGCTTTGTGTAATTTAGGAAAAAATAATTTTAAAAGTTAAGGCAAAAATACATTTTCAAATTCATCTGTTATGCCAGGTTGGAAGCTAAAAGGCAGCAGCAAAAACAGGCTTGTGAGAATTTCTCCAACCCACAGCGTTAGAGCGTGAGTATGTTCTCACAGACCAAGAACAACCATGAGGTGCTCTGAGCTCCTGCATTGCCCTAGGCCCTGCCATATTGCACACGACCCATGTGCCAGGGACTTCTGCTCCCTGCTTTGCCAGCTTTGCCTTTCAGCATGTAGAAGGTGTGGGCTCTGCCCCACTTTTCTGTGGGGGACAGACATGGATCTGTGTCACTTCTTTCTTATCAGTTGCTATTGCTCACAGAACTGGTGAGGCTCTGCTGAACTCAGCTTCTGACAAACAGGGCAGCAATTTCAGCGTTAGTGAGGGTGGAAGTGACAGGCTGCGCCCATGTTTTGATGCAATAGGATGTGAACTGAAGGCTAAAATGACTGAGAAATGTAGTGATTGAGACAAACCATTATCTGACATGGATTCTTGTCTTCCACATGGAGCCAAACAACTTTGCACATCCTGTAGTTAAATCGCAGGGCCGTTGGTGTTTTGGGGTATACTGAGGCAATCCCATCCTTGGGAAGGTTAGAAAAAAAGGTGTGAGCAGAAGTGAATTTTGTTTGAAGTATGAGTCTGCACTGTCCAGCTGCTGCATTTAGAGTTGTGTTGGCCCTGTGGACAAACAGGAATGACCATGTCACCGCTGCCCCAGAATGCAGAGGCATCTGTGGCATGTACAGTGAGGTACAATTTGCTGTTTGCATTTGGTGTGAATGCTGGCTACTGGTAGCACTTATTTCTGGGTAAGGGAAAGCCATTGGACGGTGACTGTAACACTCTTAAAGCATAAGCAGTTGTTTAAATTTCATTCCAGTGAACATTTACAGAATTGAATCTTTAGTAAATGAGGGAATTGGATACTCCTTCTCCTCTGTAGTTAGTCCCTGAGAGCACAGAGCTGTGTGCTTGATTTGGAAGCAGAAAAGGCCAGGGTGTGTGGTGCCATAAGGTGCTTTCATCTGCAGTCAGCATGCTGTCTGAGAGTTTGAATGTATTACTCGGTGTTCAATGTGTTGCATTTTCATCTGTTAATAGTATGACACTTAAAAAAAGAAACTTAATAAATGCCAAAATCTTTCTTGTGCTTTATTTTCTCAGGACGAGTTTTTAGATGTGATCTACTGGTTCCGGCAGATCATTGCAGTTATTTTGGGAATCATCTGGGGAGTGGTCCCACTGAAGGGATTTGTGGGAATAGCAGTGTAAGGCTTCTTTTATTTTTCTGTCTCATACTTTCCCACCTTTGGACTTTACTTGGTTTCTGGTTTAAAGTTGTGCTGTAAACAGTGGGCTGGTTACATGTGGTCTCTGTCTGCTGAGCATTGCATTCCCTGCTGTTATTTGTTATTAAATTCATATGAATCATGTCTTCATCAGCCTCTGTCTCTCCTCAGCCTGATTAATGCTTTTTAAAATGATTACCAATCTTATGACTTTATTATTATTAAAGGGGGCAGGAGTATAAGAAGAGAACAGGAGGTTCAGTTGACCTGTAAAGTGGCCTGTTCCTGCATGTGTGAGTAGTGGCCCATGGAAGGGAAGGTGTGCTAGTCCTCTTGCAGTCAGGAGCCCTCCTCAGAGAGGGCTGTTAGTAGACAGGAGGGGCAGCTTTTCTTGGAAAAAGGTTTATTCAAAACAGCAAAGCCTGTAGGTTACAAGCAGTTGAAGCAGCACCATGGGCAGTGCTGGCAGTGCTCCCAGCTCGCTGAAGTTATTCTTTTAGCCACAGTGTGGGGAGAAGGCAGGGCCTAGAAGGGTGTGTGTATGTCAGATCCCACTGACTTGGTATTCACAGTGCTCCTCACCAGTCATCTGAGGGCTGCAGTGAGCAGCCAAGTTAGGAAATGGAAATTTGTTTGGCCCTGGCATGTCCCTGAAAGCTTCTGAAAGGATACAAGAGATGGGAAACTCAGCCCTGCTCTCAGAACACCGGCATGGGAAGATGCTGCTTCTGCTCTGTGGAGGCTTCATTTGCAAATATCTCTGCCTAGTCAGGGTCTCTCAGTCAAGCCCCAAACCCCACAGCTTTTTGTAGGCAGAATTGACTGGTCATCTTGTCCCCACTCCTGAGTATTTGGCTGTGGGAAGAAAATGGAGAGAACAGCACTAAGTGTCTGTAAGGGAGGAGGGAAGTTTGAAATTTAGGGCAATGTGGCTGTAAGAGCAGTAATGCTCCAACAAGAACTTGATAACTACATGCAAACACTTAAATCTAAAGTGCTTCCAGTAACAGGTGAGGAGTAGCTGAGAAGCATTTTTCTTACTCAGTCATTAATTCCAAGACACCTGCAGGTACCTTGGCCAATTCCTGTGCTAAATGCTCATAGGAAGTAAAAGTGCTTTGGTGCATGGTGGGAAAACAAAAGGCTTCTAGAACTGTGTGTGTGGAACTGCTCACAGCTTGCTACCAGCCAGGTTTGTTCCAGTCTTCCCATATTGCCCTTCCTATGCAGCCTTCTTCCCAGGAAATATGCCTGTCACTTCCCACATTGCCCAAGCCCTAAACTGGGGT
This sequence comes from Ceyx cyanopectus, assembly GCA_013401355.1. Taxonomy (NCBI): domain Eukaryota; kingdom Metazoa; phylum Chordata; class Aves; order Coraciiformes; family Alcedinidae; genus Ceyx; species Ceyx cyanopectus. The sequence goes on along the minus strand of VYZU01080987.1, from coordinate 6,577 downwards.
GGTGTAAAGCCAAACGTGTCTAAGGACAAACAGGAGGAGGTGACATTTTTTCCCTGTTGCAGCATAACTGTTGGCACAGGTGAGGGAGCCCTTGTTGTCTTGAGCTGAACCCCAGCGCTGTGGCTGTGAGGGTACTGCTGAGTGTTCTCTGGCTCTCATCTCCAAGTCACTATGCTTGCTTATGGGATGCTGACAGCCACCTAACACTGAGCATAGAGTCTTACAGGCTGCCCTCTCAGCAACCTCAAAATCAAGTAGCCTGCCCAAGAAAATTGGATTCTGTGTGGGAGCAGGGTAGAAAAATTTGGAGGGCTGGAACATCTGCTGATAATTCCAGCTTTTGACTGAGCCTTACTGGGAGGAGGTTGTGCCTTGTGAGATGACACCCAAAGGCAGCAGTTCTATGGCAAGCTGCCTTGGGGGTTCCCTTTCACAGAGACAGCTGAGCTGCCTGGGATGTGTGGCAGGAACATTGTTTTCTTTTCTCTCTGCTGTGGATGAAAGATGTTTCACTGCTGCTACATGGCACATTGGACACCTGTACTGTACCCTGAATCACCACAGTGACTGTTCCTAATCACTTTTCTTTCAGATTCTGCCTGATCAATGCTGGTGTTCTGTACCTGTACTTCAGCAGCTTCCAGCAGATAGATGAGGAAGAGTATGGTGGGACGTGGGAGCTAACAAAGGAAGGATTCATGACATCTTTTGCACTGTTTCTGGTAATGCCTCTTGCTTTTTTAAAGCCGATTAGAGAATTGTGTTAGTACACTTTCAAAGGTGTCACAGTTTAGGGTCAGGGCAGCCCCCAGACTGATAACAGACACTCTCTTGAAATCCTCCTCCCTCCCCAAAGGGGAAGAGAAAGGGAATAAGGGAGAGAGACTCAGCAATTAGAAAACTAGAACAGCTTGAATGAAAATGAAAATTATAATAATAATCCATGGAATAGATAGAAATATTTACAAAACTAGTACAGAACCCAAGCCCCCACTGGTAATTCCATCACTGGTGCTGTGTAGCAGGCGGCGGGAGAGTCCCAGACTGAGCCCAGCAGCAGATGGGAGCTGTGTTCAGGAGCTGGATTCTGGCACCGGGTTCAGGAACACACCAATGGGGATGGAAGGCAGGATGGACAGAGTCCTCCTTGGTGCTTTGAGGGGGAGAACCCCTCAAGAGAGGAGGAACTCCAACAGGAACGCCCTGAGCCGGGCCTAGCTGAGAGCCCAGCCCAGCCTAGCGTATCCTAGCCAGCCTATATACTAGATATGGTGTATGGGGGCTGGAACACCTCGTTGGTCAGGTTGGGTACCTCTGTCCTGTCCCCTTCTCCCTGCAGGTGTAGCCTTTCACTTTCTGCACCCCACAGTGTGGTACACAAGTTCTAGCAGTGGCCTTGGTCTTCATTCCAGCCCTTGGTAATAACTCTAACCATGGGGTGTTTTCACTGCTAGAAGCAGACACTGTCTGTGAAAACATGCTGCTAACTTCAGACAGTGCAGTTAGGTAGAAGAACTGAGCTGAAAAGTAGAATCATGGAACAGAATTTGCTCAGTTCTCACTCAAACCAGGATATAAGGGAAAAGACCTGGAAGAAAAGCAGGTGAGGTGGTGCACTGATAAGGGAGAGAATTGTTACCATAATCTAATAATTGGAATTTATCAGGAAAGAAAATCCCCAAAACTGGTGGCTACTGGCTATGAAATACACTTAACACCTGGGATTTCTCTAGGAATTTGAAAAATGCAGCTAATCCCTCTGCATCTACCACTTTTCCATCTTTCCCTCCTCTGTCCCAGAAATCCTGGTGGAGGATAGAGCTTCTACTAGAGCTAGTTACACCCAAACTGGTGTTTTGAGTGTCTTTGTTTTTTCCCTTGCTCCCCCAAGCCTCTGAATATTCAGCACTTGATTTGGTGGTGTCCCTAAATCACTAGAGGGACCATGGTGGGATTTTAGTGAGGAGAATCTTGTCAGCTCAGAAGGCAAGTTGAATGCTACCATTTGTGGTATATGTATGGTGTTCTTAACACCTCAGAGGTCATCTCGGAGCTGGAATTCAGTCCCCAGTCCTTTACTGAGAGCATGGCCCGAGGCTTGTTTCTGTGTCCAGATTCTCTCCAGGGGCATCAAAATAACCTTCACTTCCTTTCCTTTCCACAGGTGGTTTGGATAATTTTCTATACTGCCATCCACTATGATTGACCCAGTCTGCAGATTTTACCTGTTAAACCAGTTGTCGTAAATGGTGGTTTTAATAAATTCTAGTCCTTAGTGGACTGGTGGGAAGATGGAGGAAGTCAACTCCCTTTTGTACCAGCTCTCTGATTAGCCTGGAAGAGCCCCAACTCTTCTGCTGGGAGAAGTCTATCTCCATTTTATATACCTGTTAATCTTTGGAACTTAAAAAGCCATTGGAATTTTTGGAAGTGGTTCAAAACTGTTCAAATTTGGAACTTTCTGTGACTCCAGCCAGTAACTCTGTCAAAATCCTGTGTGCTGAAGGTTGGATCTGTTAATACACGTATGCCCTTCTGTTTGAAATGTGTCATTAAATCCTGACCCGTCTTCCATTGTTGTCCTTTAGACAATCAGGTTTTAAAAAGCAGTTGGAGAGTCTGTGGGAGAAAGGCACTGCAGCATCCAGGATCTGAGCTGAGTGTCTTCCCTTAGCATGTTTTTGTAGTAATTGTGTTGGATTTGATGAAACAGACTGTGTTGTAAACATTTCTAATACTTTTTGTTTTACTTGCAAATCAGTTGTTGAGCAGAATTTTTAAATTATCTTTGCTGAAGACAAAATTTCAAGTGATTTTTGCTGTGATTGATTCGTGGTTATCAAAGGGGTATTTGAGAGGCTTAGAAAATACACTGCATTCTTCTAGCCTGACTTTCCGTCACAAGTTTCCATCACATAACACAGAGCTTAGTAGTCTTGAAGGACAGTCATTCTGGGGATACCCTTTTAAATTTTAAGCTTTTTTTTTTTCCTTCTTTAAAGCTCTTGGATTTCAACTTCTCCTTGTTAATAATTGCAGGAATCTTAAGACACAACAGAGGCAGCTATTATATTTAATGCAGAATTACTTACTTGCAAATCGGGCAAAGTATATAGCCCCTGATTTGTGAGGTGCTTTTTGTGAGTTGATCACTTCATAGCTCCGTTCTTCCCTGGTCATGCCCTTTTGTGCATCAATGAGGGAGTCTGCTTTAAGATATTTTTAAGGACCTGTCTTTAAGAAATAGTTCTTGGTAAACACGCACAGTCCTTGTTATTGTCAGAGGACCTCATAGTCTTGTTGCTATGAGGTCCTTGCTTTTCTAATCAACAGCTCAGGCACCTAAAAAGAGTCCTGATCTAAAGCTACCTTATAATGAGGCTGGTAGTTTTAGTGAGCTCTTGCTGAAAGCTCATCACTTCCTCACTGGTGCAAGCCCAACAGCCTGATTCTCACATGCAAGTATGCAAAACCAGGGATCTGAATCTCTGTGTGCTGAGCTGGTGCTCCACAGTTGCCCACTGTTGCAGGCATCCATTCTTACCATGAATGGGAAATGATGTCTGTTCCTGGTGGAGAAACCACACCTGGCTAATTTAGATCCTTGGCATGCCAAGGGAAGAGTGCAATAGCAGACAGCTACAGCTGCTTGGGAGTTACCAATCTAAGTGATCTCAAACTTCTATATCTTCTCCTTATACACAAACTTGCCCAATATTTGATACTTTTATTTAAGCTGAAAGCATTAATTTCCCATGAGAATTGCATAGCTTGCTAATTCTAGGTCAGCCTTTCCTACTGGCACCTGTTTGCATCTTAGCTGCTTACAGCCATCAATAAAATAATTGTGTACTTGAAATGCTCAAATAAATGTCACCTGGATAACCAACTGTGCAGGTTCTGTATCCTCTGGTCTTTGAAGTTTTGTAAAATGCTGGGTGTGTGGGATTCCTTTCAGAGCGGGGTTTGGTTTTCTTTTGTTTGTGGGGTTGGTATGTGTTTGTTTTGTTTAGGGTATTTTTTTCTGTGGGTGTGTGTGGGTGTGTGTTGTGGTTTGTTTTTTCTTTTATTTCGTTTTTTTTTTTTAATATCCAAGCCCAAGGCTCTTTGGGTTTCTCAGGTCTCTTGTGCTGCAGGCTTGAGTCCTGCAGTTACTGAAGGGGCCAGAAGCATTGGTAGTGGCAGTAGGAGGTAATGCTTAGATCTGTGGTTTAACAGGTACAAGTGTTGCCTCTCTGAACAGTTCTGCTATGTCAGCAACACCAGTCCTGGCCCCATGATGTGCAGTCATGGCAGAGCCACTGTTTGGCAGAGGGCCCAAATCTGGTCCAGAGCAGGGATTCAAGCACAGTTGTAAATTGTGCAGAGCTGGAGTGTTGCTTACCTGCATCTTTGTTTTATTATGCTTGCCTGCCATTCCATCAACTGAGCTCCATGGTCTTTGCAGTTCTCTGCGGTTCTAGTGGCTGGAAGCTGAGGCAGAACCACAGTAGAGGAAGATCCTCTGTTGAGGAGGATCATGTCATGTGGAAGAGATGTTGATATCTGGATCTCAAGGCTCCTGTTAAGTAAGTGATTGTGGTTGCTCAGCTGCAAGCTTATAATTTCTTAAGGTGTCTGTTTTAGAAGCAGGTATTCCAAGTGCTGACCACTCACAAGTACTAAGGCTACACCATGTGCCCCGAAGAAAACTCAGGGAGATGAGACAGCTTGCAGAATGGAGCTGAGCATCTTACAATGATGAGCCCTGTAAAAACAAGGGGTTAACTGCAGAGACCTGAGAGAGTGACACAGGGATAGTCTAGCAGAAAGCATGAAGTTGAAGGAGGACAGAAAAGCAGCAGCCGACTGAAATAGGGACTGCAGTCTGGGAGAACACGAGCTTTGGCATCAGCTTTCTTCTCTGCAGTTCTGGTACTGGTGCAGTGATCATGCTTGCTCTGTGCTTGCCTCTCCTTAAAGTGGGGGGGGGCTTAAATCAGCAGCTGGTGTGGGCTGTACTACCATGGAGCAGCAACTCTGGGAGAAAAGGGTCTTTCCTGTGCTGGAGAGCTGAGCTATGGAAGCCACAGATGTTGGGATAAGGTTCCACTAGGAAACTGCAGCATTATGTGGTCTATGTGGTACCTGCAGGCTCTGCAAAGCTTACTGCAGACCTGGAAGAACATATCTTTGGCTTTCAGCATAAAGAAGCCAGTCTCTGTCAGAAAGGCAAGTGAGATATTCCCTGGCCTAACCTTGTTAGGAGTGAAGCATTTGTGTTCTGGTGTGGAACTGGCAGAGAAATTTCCTGTGGTCTTTCCTGGGCTTCAAACATAACATCTGTTAAAACTAATGTCAGTTATTTTTGGTCTTAAAGGGAAAATGATGTGAGTACAAAGATGTACTAATCGGTGTTGGGAGGTGTCTGTGTGGCAGGGCACCTTGTGTCAGGCCAGCTGTAAGAGCTGCTGTCAGCTGCAGGGTGGCTCTGCAGTGGCGATAGCTGAGCATGCAGCATGATTTGGGTACCTGTGGGTTTGGCCCAGTCAGGGGATGTTGCTAATATAACTTCTTTTTAATGGTGCTTGAGATGCCCTTAGAGCAAGTGATGTCTGTTGCAGCTGGGAACACACCACTGAGGAGCTTCTTGTCCCTCTATGAAGGTGTCATAATCTCTTCATTTCCCCAGCCTGATTTCCTGGCTGGTAGAGGCAGTACTCCCAGTCGCTGGGATTCATCTGCCTGCAGGTGACAAAGCTGATTGGGTTTGGTTTATCAGAAACACAGGTTTAGCAGAGGCTGGGTTAGTCTGGGGCAAGCAGGGTCTTGAAAATACAAGAAGTGGGAAGTAGAGCTTTGTCTTCAAGTTACACGTATCTCTAACAACTGAGGATAGCATTTGCTGAGACCTTCTAGAACAGCAGTGTCCCTGCCTATGCTTCCTAGAGCATTTCATTTCAATGATGTCTGTCAATACTCTGCCAGGCAAGAGACCTTGGCACTTGCTCAAGCCGCAAGATTAGTTCCATCTGGTTTTTACCAGAAAGTGTCATTCTGCGCAGAAGATGTTCTTAGTCCAGACAGCTTTATCAGGAATTTTCATTCTGTGTACAGAAGATGTTAGCCTTGTTTTTTATACAATAGCTACATAAAAATGTTTCTAAGTTTAGCATGGATAGCTGAGATTAGTTGATGTTACATTTACTAAAGAACTTCTTAACCCCTTCTCTCAACAGATTTTGTCCCAGAATAAATTTTCATTTAAACGTGAGTGCTTTTGTCACACTTGGAAAACTCTTCCAACCTTCTGGATACACGATTAAGAAATCTCTGATGCAGCCAGCCCGGAGGTTTGGCCGGGAAAGCCGTTCGCCCCTGCTCTGAGAGGGCCAGGGCTGGTCCCGCCTCCACTCCAACAACTCTGACCCGGTGGGGACCAACTCTCAAACCTCCGGGCTGGAGCACGGCCTGGCCATTCTCCTCCGCCTCAAGCCACGCTGCGCCGGACTTCCGCCCCCCAGATCGCCTCCCCGTTCCCCCATGCACGGTGCTCCCGCCTGCTACCGCAACCCGACTGCCTTCACCGTCCCCCCCC
>VYZU01080986.1:14828-32804 GCA_013401355.1 Ceyx cyanopectus | reverse complement strand
ACAAGATTTCATTCTATTGCTTTGGACTTGTGAGTGTCCATATGTAAATAGTCCAAGCTATAGGCCGAAGTGGTTTGACTTTATTCATAATTTAGTTTGAAAATGCTGACACTTGGGCCCAGGCTTCACCATAAGACTGGCTTTCCTAAGGTTTTCCTTGGAAGATCACTGCTTAGAATCTACTTGCTTGTACCAAAAGGAGAAATTTGGGCTTCCAGAGCCACTGGATGAATTTTATTCCATTTCTTCCCCTTCAGAGAGAATGTGGTAATATAAAGCAAGGCAACATCCTAATGCCAAGATAAATATAAGGGTGAAGTTATCGGTGAAGAAGCAGTTTGTTCTGCTTCTCTCTTTACACATTTCCTTCTTCATGGATGTAAAAATGTATGCAGACAAAATATGCTTGGAGGGCAAAATATGGTTGTAATGCTCTCTTATTAACAATTGCCCAAAGATAGCTATTGTTCTATTGGAAAGTGTTTTTCTTTAGTTAGAAATTATTTTATTTTTCTGAATATTTCACCAGTATAAAAGAGTATTATTATGTTCTTTGGAATGATGAGGGATTAATAGCTATGTAGAAAATTACATGTAATATAGTATATTTTTTTCAGGGAACTTTGAATCCAAAATCAGGTAATGAATAAGGAACTATTTTCAACTATGTTTTATGTACAGGTAGAAAGTAAATGAAGGGGCTCTATAATATTTGCAGAGTTGACAAATCATATGGGAGAAGATAAGTATTTAACTCCATCCAGCATGGAAAACATTTTGAACATTTGTCCTTTGCATTTGTGGTGCATGGGAGCCACAGTAAAAGTGAAACATGAATATTCATAACTTTTTAAATATTGAAAAGCAGCTCTACTTTCAATTTCTTTGCAGATCATTTGAGGCCCTGGTATAAAATATTAAAGATTAAGACATTGAATGTCTCTTCCACTTTCCTAGGACCAGCATCATTTTTTTCTAATACTGGATATGAGTGACAAATGCAAAGAATGTAACTGAGTTTTATGAAGATTATTGTTTTGTGCAGAGCAACTTATGTAACTGCTGCACTCCTCTCCCTCCCCTCTAAGTCAATTGCTAATATTCTGAGATAGTCAGAAGTGGCAATGAAAATTCCCCTAAGTTGTGTCTTGGCATATTGCTGTTCAACCTTTCTGATGGAACACATTTTCCTTCAAAATCCCTTTCTGTTTCTTCCTTTCTATCACAACCACCTGACACTAAACAGGTTAGTGTCTGCAGAAATTACAGTAGTGGGAGTTTAGAGTCAAACCATGCTTCATGTTGCATTCTAGGTTGACTTGATGATCTCAAAGGTCTATTCCAGCCTCAAAAATAATTCTGTATAATTTTAGGTGGGGTTCAACTGCTTTTACTGTGGGCTGTGTAGTGGCCAATGATTCTATTTGTTAAAAAAAAAAAAAAAGAAGCTTTACAGCATTAATACACTTGAACAAGGGTTCAGTAATGAGCCAGTGACTAGGTGGTACTGGAAATATCAAAGAATAGATCCATAGGGTGACAAAGAAAGGAAAAAAAGAAAAAAAAAAAAGAAAAAAAGAAAAAAAAAGTGCATAAACTCCATGGTCCACATCCTGTTAGAGAAAGGAATTACTTCACTTGTGTTAGCAACATGTAGTAGGATATTACTGTTAGGGAGTGCTAGAATATTTGCTAATTCTGCAGGTATTTTTTCCTATATGAAGGGAATTTGGGAAAAATTAGCTGGATATCCTGCATTCCCATAACAGTCCATACAGTAGACAGCTCACCATCACCCTGTATCCTGGGTTGGGGTTAAATATCACAAAGAGCTGCTGGCCCAAGCAGTCAGGAGAGGTTACAGATGGGCGGGGCTACAGATGGGCGGGGCTACAGATGGGCGGGGCTACAGATGGGTGGGGCTACAGATGGGAGGGGCTTAAAATGGGAGGGGCTACAGATGGGAGGGGCCACAGCCAGGATAAACAACCAAACCAGCCAATGGGATACTCAATACCATACTGAGTCACACCCTATATAAGGGGAAGGCTGAGCTAGGGCATAGACACTTGTTTTCAACTTGCTCCAGCATGTAGCTTCAATCTGTAGCTTCAGTGTGTCTAGAGCAGAGAAAGTTGGCATCTTGGACACAGGTAAGGCCTGCGTGGCTTCTATTATTTGCTTTGTGCATTATTTCTTTAGCCCTTGTGTCTTCTCTGTGTTGTTTTATTGTGTTGTTAGCCCCCGGGGTTAGTGGAATAGGCTCCCCAGGGAGGTGGTTGGGGCACCATCTCTGGAGATATTCAAGGAGAAGTTGGCCAAGGCTCTGAGCAGCCTGGTCTAGTTAAGAAAATCTGACTAGATAAAACATGATTTATCAATACATTTATTTTAAAAAGTAATTCAGCAAAAAGCACACACAACAGATTATTTTCTTGCCAAGCTAAAAATATGACCATTTCAGTAAAGTGTTAAATTAGGATGAGGAATGGAGATTTGCTGAACCATATTGTACAAATGTGTGAAAACCAGAGTTCTTATTCGTAGGCAGCACCTATAACCAAAATGAGTCTTTTATGAGAAAGATCACTAATATATTAAAAATTATTTGTCAAGGCATCATCACTGATATGTGGAAGGATAAAAAAAAACCTCAACTGTTTAAATTTTCCATAGACTCTGGTCATGCAGCTGTATAATACTCTTTAAAGTGTAAAAAATATTTAACATACACCTGGATTTCACTAAATTTAATATGTGAAGAGAGCTGTATTTTCATTTCATGGTATATTTCCCTCATTGTGAACCAGAAATTTAGTCTGGAGAAATGTCATTAGTTAGATAATTAGGGAGTAACGCAAAGTTATCTCACACTCTGCAGCAGAATATGAATATAATTATGTGTATTATTTGTGAATAATTTAAGTATTTAAGTGTATTGTTAAGTTCTATGGCAAATCACATCCTGTTGAACTATCTGAAGAAATGGATCTCTGATTTCAAATCCTCCCTCAGTGCAGAGATGCAGCTCTCACCTGGGCATGTTTACCTCCAATATGGGCACACATGAGGGAAGAAAAATAGGGATTCTGTGAAATTCACACCAAAACACTCTGGGTTTGTGAATTGAAGTTTCATCTTCTATACTTTTTTTATTAATCTCCAAAAGATTAATACTTAGATGTGCTTTTTATTCAGAAGCCATGCCACTGAGATGTTGGGGGGAGGGGAGGGCTGTACTGGATTAAACTTTACACCAAACAAGGTGTACTTGTTGTAGATGACTTTTAGAAAACCTTCCTCTACTTAAAGTGCCTCTGTTTTTTGTTCTTGCAGCCTCCTAACAGATTAGAAGAGGCTCTATAACAAAGGGAAAGTTATGTAATAATGCATCACTTCAACTAAAATGTATTTAATATTAATTCTTCTTGATATTCATTCATATCCCTTTCATAGTCATACTTGATAGTCACCATAAATAAATTCAGGGTTAGATTGCACCTCTCAAGGTGACTTGTGCAGGATAAAGGCATTTGTTACTGTGTTCCAGCTCTTTGTAATGCATGTAGAAGGCAAGGAGAGCTTTATTAAAAGGAAAATATTTTAGTTTTGTGCTTCTCCTCTTCCCCCCCTCCTCATAGCAGAAAGTCAGATAGCAAATTATTGAAATTGCACTTCTTCAAAGAAAACTTACTAAGCAAGTGAGGGGGAACAGCTTTTTCTAAACTTGGTTTAGAAAAAATTCTATTTGGTTAAAGGTTTTTTGTTTGGTTTTGTTTTTCTCCTGGCACATATCATCCCAATGAATATTTTCTTATGTTAGGGAAAATAATTCCTCCTTAGTATCAGGCTTTTCCAGAGGTTTTTTGTTTGGTGGGGTTTTTTTTGGTTTGGTTTGGTTTGTTTCTTTCTTTTTTTCCCCAGTCTTTTACAGCTTCAAGCTCTTCCAAAACTGATTTGTTTAATCTCTGTTTGAGCTTTTGGGATTTGTTTTTTGTGTTGGTGTGGGTTTTTATTTATTTATTTGGGTTTTCCTAACATGTTTCATTCTAGTGAAATCCTTCTGAGCTTAGCAAAATTTTCCTTGGCTTCAATACTGAACATCATATTTTATTTTTCTATACAGTTCTGAGAGCTGTATTTTAGGAATTGCTTATCTTCCCCAAACCCAAGGAAGATTAGGGTCAATGCACCTCTCACCTAAGCACAGAACTCTGAGGAACACACACTTTTAATTTCTGAAGCTGCTACATGCATTGCAAAGAATTCATTAACAAACAAACCACAAATACATAACAGTTGCAGTTAGTTTGAAGGTGTGTTTATAATGTATGTAAAACCATAATCCTTTCCTCAGTCTTATTGAATGATCTGAGAAACACTGTCTGGTTTCCCTATGCTGGCTCAGCTACTGGTTTCAGGGAGAAAATAAATCAGGCTTTTGGAGCTGCAGGTGAGGGTGAAGGGTGTAGTGATGCCACCGCTCCTGCAGTGCAGCAAGGACCACCACCTCTTGCCTGAGCAGCCAGGCTCTTTGCTCTCCTCTTTCTCCTTTGCAAACTGGCTTCAGACTGTGAAGAACAGGATGGAGGTTAGTGGGTCTCAATCTTTTGCAGTAGTAAAGAAGGCTCAAGTTAAGATGAAACAAGAATGACATGTAATGAAAGTAATTCCAAAAGACTTGGCTGGAAAATTACAGTGAGTTGCCTGGAGAGAGTGGGAGAGCTTACCAAGACCTAAAAGAGAACACATTTAGGTCAATTAGAGGATTTGTATCATTAAATGGGTATATTTTCCTACATAACACAAAGTTGCCCAGAAAGCACCTAGAAATGATTCAAACTTATTAATTTCCAGCAAATAGGGGAGTAGAGCCTATAATAAAATTCCCTCTGTGCCTATCAGATGTTAGCAATCACTTCACCTGATGTATTTTGGCAAAGTATCTTATTGTATTTTTTTTTTCCATTTAGAAGCAACTAGGGTTGTTTAAGTAATTGAATAATGTCAGAGACATTTAGAAAGTGTAACAAGTATTAAATACCCCTAAAGGAGCTTCTTGCCTCATAAACCCTATGACATTCTGGCAAGGGATGTTTAACTTAAGTTTATTTCATGTATTTTTCAACTTGTCCAATTTGCCTGGTGTCTCAAATTCTTTCTGAAATGTAAAGTGAGAGATTATATTCTTGTGCTTGAATGCTTTGGACCGATCTCCAGGGAATTCTCTTAAAGTAGATCACAGTGTAGTTTTTGATAAAATACAGCTCAGACTTTCACAATTTCCTTTCCTTAAGCATTTCCATTCCCAAATCAGTTAGTCTGAATTGCATGAAAATAATTTCATTTTGCCTGGCCTTTAACTTGCCTCACAAGAATTCTTCTCACTCTGCATGCACAAAACACTCATCTGTATTTTCTTTTTTTTTTTGCCTAGGTAGGAAGAGTGAAAGTTCCTTCTCTAGAAATAATAGCAAAGGAAGTTTTTCTTCAAAATATCATTCTCTGATATCTCTTATTAAGTTTATGAACTTTGAGGCTTTTTCTAACCCATGAGGCTCCTCAACAGTATAAAGCTCCCTAAGACTCTGCCCATAGGCAGTGCCCTGACACTTGCAAATCAACCCCCAGAAAGCAGTTGCTGGAATAATGTGTCATAAAATGTCATGGCTCAGCTCTGTCACAGATTTCTATTACTAGTAAATTTACCTACACAACTTCCATTTTAATTGTTTTCATTGGCACAGATTTGTTTATTGGCAAGAGAACATTTATAACTTTGTCTATAAAGAGATTTTTGTCAAAGTTAGAGCTGCTACACAATATCCAGTGATCTCATCCTCAGGATGCTGTGTTTAAAGCTCAGCTCTTAACTTTGCAATGCATTTTATGTAGGAATAGTTTATTTTCCATTAGTGCAGCCTTTATGTGGCAACAGGTCTAGTTGATAGATGACTAAGCAGCAGCCAAGTTCAGCACTGTGTAATTGATAAGAGAGCATGAGTAACCTTTTTTTTTTAAGCCCAGGCACTTCATTTAGAGTATGTGGAAAAATTACAGGAGACATATTTTAATAGCCAGGTAGCAACTGCTCTGCAAGAGCTGTCTTTTTAAAATACTTGTCTCGTATAGTATCCAACAGTTTGTTTTTTTTCCTAAAAATGAGTTTCCACACTTAGATGTCATTTCAATGTTGAAGAACTACTACTTTAATCTGCTGAATGCTGGATGGTCCCAAAGGGATTTTAGAACAACACTTAAAGTCAGTTTTTATAGCTCTTCTATGCTTTATGACTAAGGCTGATATTTTGAAGTGGAAAGAATGCCTACAAAGTAGATAGCACACGAGGGGGGTGAGAAATTATGCTTAGGCAATTCAGAATAGGGAAAAGAACAAGCAAACATTAATAATTTGTTATATTTAATCACTAGCAACTGTATTACTCCTTTGAAGGAGAATTTCCTGAAGATATTATCCTTAAAGATTATTGATTTATGTTAGGATGACAATTATTTGAGAACTTTTGTGAAGGAATTGGACACATCAAAGAGGTAAAAATAACCAACTTCCCAGAAAAGACTTTTGTACATGTTATGTATTTAGAGGGCTGCTATCAAGATACATNAGAAAGATACAAGTTGGAAAAATGGAAAGAAGGGGTATAGTCCTCTTGAAATAAATAATCTTTTCTTAGCAGCAACAGTGTGAGGAGCTGCAGGAGGGGCTGTAAACTTGTAAACTGACATCCAGGTCCTGATATTGATCTGGAAGGATGGGAGTCTATGGTAAAGAGCTGTGGAAGATGGACGATAGAAATTCCTCTAACTTGAGACATGCTATCAAATTCTGCACAAATAGTAGCTTCTACTTTACACCTGTCACATGCATGTGACACACTGAGACTGACAGTTATTAATTTACTGCAGTCTTTGTAATATTTAATAAAAAGGAAGGCTAGCCTCTGGGTGGACAACATCCAAGAATTAANAAAAAAACCAACCAAACAAACCAATTGCTGTGGTTTACAAAGTGATATATTGATTTCTGGTAACTGTCTTAGTCTGACTGGCTGTGATTTTTTATTTTTTTTTTTTATCAAGGATTCCAGCAGCTCATTTCATAGGTATCTACCATTATTTTATAAATATTTGTTTTCCCCACACTACTTCTCTTAATGAAAGACTATAATTATCACCAAATAAATATCAAAGATATAAAGGGTTGGTTTTTTTAACACTTTCTCACATATCCAATGATACAATTTTAGGTAGAAAGCTTCTGTGGTCAGGAGGAAGTAAGCCTTTTACATAAGTACAGGGGGGAAAAAACCCCACAAACAAAACCCACAAATATTTTTATATTGAGTGGACCAATGCAAAATTGCAAGTCAGAAAGCAGTTATACAACACTGAGCTCTCTAACAGTGGTCACATACTTAGTTGCTGTCAGAGTATGAGTACTATTTCTTCTGGTGTGAGATGGAAGTTCTTCAGTATGGATAATGACTATTACAGTTAATGTTAATTGATGTATTTATCAGATTCAGAGACAGTAAATGTCTAGACCAAAAGAATGAGATGAGCTTTCACTCTCTGACATCCCATAGGTAAGAAGACACTGTGTGATAGGTTTACATCTGCTGTACCTACCTGCAGGTAAATATAAGTCCACAGGGCAACCAATTAATGTGCTACCATGATCTGTATTTCTGCACCAAACCCAATTATATTGGATCTGACTACAGCAGCATAATTATTGGTTCTTGTCCTTTCTTAAAACCTCTGCAAAGGTAAACAAAAAAGCCATTAGATTAACTAGTTTGTCTGTATAAAATAGCAGGAGGTTCAACAGCATAATTTTCTCTTACCTTGATAGGAAAATTACTATTAAAAGCCACCATCACAATTTACAATATGGGAGTTATGTTTATAATAGTTGCTTTACTTTTGCTGTCCCAGAAGCAGTATAGCATTGCAGTCATCATGTTTTGCTTATGGCTGAGAGGACAGGAGCACTGAAATACTGTACTCCTAAGGCATATGTGCTAATAAGAAAATATGGTAGCTTAAATAATTTAGGCTAATAAATCAGTTGTAGCTTTAGTTTAGCACTTTGCTACTGACATAATTTTGCTTATTCTTAGGAATATCTTTCTAGATACTGGTGGTCAAGTTGTGCCTTCCTGAATTAAGCTATAACTTGGATTTAATCACCTTGTTTACCAAACACACATAAACCAGAGAGAACTTCTTAAAACTTGACTTTTTTTTCCTGTGGATAGATAAAAGTAGTAAGATTGATAAAAGTAGATAAAGTAAGTAAGATAAAAGTAGATATTTGAATAAATTCTGAGGTGAGAAAGATACAAGTTGGAAAAATGGAAAGAAGGGGTATAGTCCTCTTGAAATAAATAATCTTTTCTTAGCAGCAACAGTGTGAGGAGCTGCAGGAGGGGCTGTAAACTTGTAAACTGACATCCAGGTCCTGATATTGATCTGGAAGGATGGGAGTCTATGGTAAAGAGCTGTGGAAGATGGACGATAGAAATTCCTCTAACTTGAGACATGCTATCAAATTCTGCACAAATAGTAGCTTCTACTTTACACCTGTCACATGCATGTGACACACTGAGACTGACAGTTATTAATTTACTGCAGTCTTTGTAATATTTAATAAAAAGGAAGGCTAGCCTCTGGGTGGACAACATCCAAGAATTAATTAATAAATAATGGTGAAAAAGGATTAGTAGTTTAGAAGAAATATTTTAAAGTAAAGGAACTATGAAACCATATNATTTTTTTTTTTTATCAAGGATTCCAGCAGCTCATTTCATAGGTATCTACCATTATTTTATAAATATTTGTTTTCCCCACACTACTTCTCTTAATGAAAGACTATAATTATCACCAAATAAATATCAAAGATATAAAGGGTTGGTTTTTTTAACACTTTCTCACATATCCAATGATACAATTTTAGGTAGAAAGCTTCTGTGGTCAGGAGGAAGTAAGCCTTTTACATAAGTACAGGGGGGAAAAAACCCCACAAACAAAACCCACAAATATTTTTATATTGAGTGGACCAATGCAAAATTGCAAGTCAGAAAGCAGTTATACAACACTGAGCTCTCTAACAGTGGTCACATACTTAGTTGCTGTCAGAGTATGAGTACTATTTCTTCTGGTGTGAGATGGAAGTTCTTCAGTATGGATAATGACTATTACAGTTAATGTTAATTGATGTATTTATCAGATTCAGAGACAGTAAATGTCTAGACCAAAAGAATGAGATGAGCTTTCACTCTCTGACATCCCATAGGTAAGAAGACACTGTGTGATAGGTTTACATCTGCTGTACCTACCTGCAGGTAAATATAAGTCCACAGGGCAACCAATTAATGTGCTACCATGATCTGTATTTCTGCACCAAACCCAATTATATTGGATCTGACTACAGCAGCATAATTATTGGTTCTTGTCCTTTCTTAAAACCTCTGCAAAGGTAAACAAAAAAGCCATTAGATTAACTAGTTTGTCTGTATAAAATAGCAGGAGGTTCAACAGCATAATTTTCTCTTACCTTGATAGGAAAATTACTATTAAAAGCCACCATCACAATTTACAATATGGGAGTTATGTTTATAATAGTTGCTTTACTTTTGCTGTCCCAGAAGCAGTATAGCATTGCAGTCATCATGTTTTGCTTATGGCTGAGAGGACAGGAGCACTGAAATACTGTACTCCTAAGGCATATGTGCTAATAAGAAAATATGGTAGCTTAAATAATTTAGGCTAATAAATCAGTTGTAGCTTTAGTTTAGCACTTTGCTACTGACATAATTTTGCTTATTCTTAGGAATATCTTTCTAGATACTGGTGGTCAAGTTGTGCCTTCCTGAATTAAGCTATAACTTGGATTTAATCACCTTGTTTACCAAACACACATAAACCAGAGAGAACTTCTTAAAACTTGACTTTTTTTTCCTGTGGATAGATAAAAGTAGTAAGATTGATAAAAGTAGATAAAGTAAGTAAGATAAAAGTAGATATTTGAATAAATTCTGAGGTGAGAAAGATACAAGTTGGAAAAATGGAAAGAAGGGGTATAGTCCTCTTGAAATAAATAATCTTTTCTTAGCAGCAACAGTGTGAGGAGCTGCAGGAGGGGCTGTAAACTTGTAAACTGACATCCAGGTCCTGATATTGATCTGGAAGGATGGGAGTCTATGGTAAAGAGCTGTGGAAGATGGACGATAGAAATTCCTCTAACTTGAGACATGCTATCAAATTCTGCACAAATAGTAGCTTCTACTTTACACCTGTCACATGCATGTGACACACTGAGACTGACAGTTATTAATTTACTGCAGTCTTTGTAATATTTAATAAAAAGGAAGGCTAGCCTCTGGGTGGACAACATCCAAGAATTAATTAATAAATAATGGTGAAAAAGGATTAGTAGTTTAGAAGAAATATTTTAAAGTAAAGGAACTATGAAACCATATAGATGGGAATTAATTTTAAATTATATTTTATTTAATTAAATAAGATTACATTATAATGGTAATTTTCAAACTACATCTGTTTTACGTGGTTAATATAGCGTGATAACTGAGTTGAAGCTTCTGAAAAACATGCCATACTTTTAACAGTTATTTGGAAAATCAAAGACTGTAACATCCAGAGTATCATTTGCAACACAGCTGAAGCAGAATATGATAATATGAGTATCACCAATCTTGTCAGTAGTATTATTTTAGGAGAGACTTTCAGAAGAATGGTTGAATTACCCCAGGGAAGGATCATACTCAAGAATAATAGTGTCATCAATGATACAAACTGAAGCAGCTGTTCCATTAATCTCTAATCAAAAGGGTGAATTGGTATTGATAATCCTGAGAGCATATGATAAACCATAAGATAATTCTTCCACTTTTAAAAATAGTTGATTTCTATGTAATTCACTGGAACTATCTCTGCAAAGGAACAATTTTTTGTCATGCAAGAATGATGAATTTTTACCATATGCAGATGCTAGCATATGCGAGTTAGTGATAAATGCAACTGCAGAAGCAAGAGTTTGTCTAGGGCCAAAAATCCTAAGACTAAGGGTCTTCACATCATACTTTCTGCTGCTGTTTGGGAGAGAAAAATCCTCTTCTTTGGGAGATGATAAAAACCAAAATCAAAGCACTTTTATATTGACAATTAAATGAAATAATTTTGAAAATATACCATGAAATACATCTGTACAAGACTAGAAGACTTTTGTGCTTTGACACAGTGGGAGGTGCATTTGTTCTTCAGTCCCCACAATATCTCAATGATGCTTAATGCTGACATGTTTGATATAATCAGCAAATGATTACTGGTAATTAACAACATTTTCTTTACAGAATCTAGTGAGGACATATCATGACGCACTACTTTGGAAGGTTGCTCTTTTTTTTTATTATTATCTTTTTATCTCAATAATGTAGTTTGGAAGCAATGCTGCTTTTACATGATGTATTTTGACCTATTCCTGCCTCTGCAAATAAGTCTATTGACCTGACAGCTGAGTTTAAATCAGCCTGTATTGTAGGAGAGGGTTTTTTGATCATGTAGTGAATACCCAACAATTAAAATAATTTGAAGCTCAGCCACATCTCTGCTCTTTCCTTACTAAGCACTAGAGATACTGATGATTATGATGTATTCAAAATGGAAATTAAAGATTTGTTTTTTAAAGTGTCTTATGGTGACCAATAATCAGAAGATGGAAAAAGAATCTTAAGAAGAAAGATGGAGAAGAAAAACTAAGAAGGAAAAAAATAGTACAGCTTAAGAGGATGTATACCCTTTGTAAAAAGAGGCAAAATACAACCTAATACACTAAAAAGCAATCTCTGATATCTCAGGCTTTTGTTACAATTAAGAGATCTAGAGGTCAATTAATAATAATTACAGAAGTTCAGTGACATTTTATGTTGCAGAGACTGTTAATGTTCTGGACAGCAACTATATCATCCTTCATTTAGCTTTGCTATGGGATTCTGTTACCAAGAGTTTAAATCAGAATTCTGGAGAGAATGTTTTTCAGTTATCAGACAGACCAGTCTTATGAAGAGACCTTTTCATGTCTTGTGCTTTACAGATTAAAAAACTTCTTATACTCTAAGGAAGATTGGTCAGGATAGGATATACTGAATAGCCACTTTCAACTTTCAACAAAGGCTGAGCCAAGTATCAACAGAATCTTTTCAAAACTGGAAAAAGTACAGACCACAGTCTTTTGCCTGCCCCATTATTTTTCATTTTCACATGTCTTTGTCCTCCTGATCTGTCTGGAACACTAAGTGCTTGCAGTAGTCAGGTAGAACAGCTGCCCTGTTAGCCTCTAACAAAATTAGACCAGACAGATAATCAAATATTACTCTCCTGAGAGCATCCTATAAGCTGTGAAACAGTTCTTATCCTTACTGTTTGCAGGGAATTTTCTTCCTACCTGGAGAAAAGAAGAATCAGCAAAAAGAAAAGGGTTCTTTGCTCTATAATTTCAAAGTATGGGAGCACCTACACTGGCAGGCTGGTTTGCCACAATTCATCCTTGCCAGGGGTAATAGTGTAGACTGGAGAAGAGTCTGAATGTCTGTCCATTTCTGCCAGGCTAATTTACTGCCCATGACATTGTTGTAGTCCAAGATGGACTTAACTTCCTAAATAATTAAGAGTGCATCTTGGTGCCCCAGTTCCCTGTAAGGCTCCCTGCCCTGACTGCAGCTTNATTTTAAATTATATTTTATTTAATTAAATAAGATTACATTATAATGGTAATTTTCAAACTACATCTGTTTTACGTGGTTAATATAGCGTGATAACTGAGTTGAAGCTTCTGAAAAACATGCCATACTTTTAACAGTTATTTGGAAAATCAAAGACTGTAACATCCAGAGTATCATTTGCAACACAGCTGAAGCAGAATATGATAATATGAGTATCACCAATCTTGTCAGTAGTATTATTTTAGGAGAGACTTTCAGAAGAATGGTTGAATTACCCCAGGGAAGGATCATACTCAAGAATAATAGTGTCATCAATGATACAAACTGAAGCAGCTGTTCCATTAATCTCTAATCAAAAGGGTGAATTGGTATTGATAATCCTGAGAGCATATGATAAACCATAAGATAATTCTTCCACTTTTAAAAATAGTTGATTTCTATGTAATTCACTGGAACTATCTCTGCAAAGGAACAATTTTTTGTCATGCAAGAATGATGAATTTTTACCATATGCAGATGCTAGCATATGCGAGTTAGTGATAAATGCAACTGCAGAAGCAAGAGTTTGTCTAGGGCCAAAAATCCTAAGACTAAGGGTCTTCACATCATACTTTCTGCTGCTGTTTGGGAGAGAAAAATCCTCTTCTTTGGGAGATGATAAAAACCAAAATCAAAGCACTTTTATATTGACAATTAAATGAAATAATTTTGAAAATATACCATGAAATACATCTGTACAAGACTAGAAGACTTTTGTGCTTTGACACAGTGGGAGGTGCATTTGTTCTTCAGTCCCCACAATATCTCAATGATGCTTAATGCTGACATGTTTGATATAATCAGCAAATGATTACTGGTAATTAACAACATTTTCTTTACAGAATCTAGTGAGGACATATCATGACGCACTACTTTGGAAGGTTGCTCTTTTTTTTTATTATTATCTTTTTATCTCAATAATGTAGTTTGGAAGCAATGCTGCTTTTACATGATGTATTTTGACCTATTCCTGCCTCTGCAAATAAGTCTATTGACCTGACAGCTGAGTTTAAATCAGCCTGTATTGTAGGAGAGGGTTTTTTGATCATGTAGTGAATACCCAACAATTAAAATAATTTGAAGCTCAGCCACATCTCTGCTCTTTCCTTACTAAGCACTAGAGATACTGATGATTATGATGTATTCAAAATGGAAATTAAAGATTTGTTTTTTAAAGTGTCTTATGGTGACCAATAATCAGAAGATGGAAAAAGAATCTTAAGAAGAAAGATGGAGAAGAAAAACTAAGAAGGAAAAAAATAGTACAGCTTAAGAGGATGTATACCCTTTGTAAAAAGAGGCAAAATACAACCTAATACACTAAAAAGCAATCTCTGATATCTCAGGCTTTTGTTACAATTAAGAGATCTAGAGGTCAATTAATAATAATTACAGAAGTTCAGTGACATTTTATGTTGCAGAGACTGTTAATGTTCTGGACAGCAACTATATCATCCTTCATTTAGCTTTGCTATGGGATTCTGTTACCAAGAGTTTAAATCAGAATTCTGGAGAGAATGTTTTTCAGTTATCAGACAGACCAGTCTTATGAAGAGACCTTTTCATGTCTTGTGCTTTACAGATTAAAAAACTTCTTATACTCTAAGGAAGATTGGTCAGGATAGGATATACTGAATAGCCACTTTCAACTTTCAACAAAGGCTGAGCCAAGTATCAACAGAATCTTTTCAAAACTGGAAAAAGTACAGACCACAGTCTTTTGCCTGCCCCATTATTTTTCATTTTCACATGTCTTTGTCCTCCTGATCTGTCTGGAACACTAAGTGCTTGCAGTAGTCAGGTAGAACAGCTGCCCTGTTAGCCTCTAACAAAATTAGACCAGACAGATAATCAAATATTACTCTCCTGAGAGCATCCTATAAGCTGTGAAACAGTTCTTATCCTTACTGTTTGCAGGGAATTTTCTTCCTACCTGGAGAAAAGAAGAATCAGCAAAAAGAAAAGGGTTCTTTGCTCTATAATTTCAAAGTATGGGAGCACCTACACTGGCAGGCTGGTTTGCCACAATTCATCCTTGCCAGGGGTAATAGTGTAGACTGGAGAAGAGTCTGAATGTCTGTCCATTTCTGCCAGGCTAATTTACTGCCCATGACATTGTTGTAGTCCAAGATGGACTTAACTTCCTAAATAATTAAGAGTGCATCTTGGTGCCCCAGTTCCCTGTAAGGCTCCCTGCCCTGACTGCAGCTTACACCTGCCTCATACTTGCAAGTATCCCTCTTCTCATCAGTCACCACATGCCCTAGCAAAGTCTGCTGTGTTTGAAGATGTGTCTTGACAGATGGGAAATCCAGGCTCTTGAGAAATACAGCTTGGCCTCCACCCTTGGCACTTTTCTGACTCATGTTCAAAATCTTGGAGGTCTAGTGAAGGACAGTGGCAATAGTCATAGACCAAGGGAAAACTTGTGCTTTGAAGTTGCCTTTCTGCCTTTAAGCACATCAGTAAATTATTTCAACCTACACTTTCATTTGTTTTTCATTCCATCATAACTTAAATAGAGAAGGATAACATGATAAATGTAAAGGAATATTGTCTTAGATGCTCTAACCCTTCNTCAGCAAATGATTACTGGTAATTAACAACATTTTCTTTACAGAATCTAGTGAGGACATATCATGACGCACTACTTTGGAAGGTTGCTCTTTTTTTTTATTATTATCTTTTTATCTCAATAATGTAGTTTGGAAGCAATGCTGCTTTTACATGATGTATTTTGACCTATTCCTGCCTCTGCAAATAAGTCTATTGACCTGACAGCTGAGTTTAAATCAGCCTGTATTGTAGGAGAGGGTTTTTTGATCATGTAGTGAATACCCAACAATTAAAATAATTTGAAGCTCAGCCACATCTCTGCTCTTTCCTTACTAAGCACTAGAGATACTGATGATTATGATGTATTCAAAATGGAAATTAAAGATTTGTTTTTTAAAGTGTCTTATGGTGACCAATAATCAGAAGATGGAAAAAGAATCTTAAGAAGAAAGATGGAGAAGAAAAACTAAGAAGGAAAAAAATAGTACAGCTTAAGAGGATGTATACCCTTTGTAAAAAGAGGCAAAATACAACCTAATACACTAAAAAGCAATCTCTGATATCTCAGGCTTTTGTTACAATTAAGAGATCTAGAGGTCAATTAATAATAATTACAGAAGTTCAGTGACATTTTATGTTGCAGAGACTGTTAATGTTCTGGACAGCAACTATATCATCCTTCATTTAGCTTTGCTATGGGATTCTGTTACCAAGAGTTTAAATCAGAATTCTGGAGAGAATGTTTTTCAGTTATCAGACAGACCAGTCTTATGAAGAGACCTTTTCATGTCTTGTGCTTTACAGATTAAAAAACTTCTTATACTCTAAGGAAGATTGGTCAGGATAGGATATACTGAATAGCCACTTTCAACTTTCAACAAAGGCTGAGCCAAGTATCAACAGAATCTTTTCAAAACTGGAAAAAGTACAGACCACAGTCTTTTGCCTGCCCCATTATTTTTCATTTTCACATGTCTTTGTCCTCCTGATCTGTCTGGAACACTAAGTGCTTGCAGTAGTCAGGTAGAACAGCTGCCCTGTTAGCCTCTAACAAAATTAGACCAGACAGATAATCAAATATTACTCTCCTGAGAGCATCCTATAAGCTGTGAAACAGTTCTTATCCTTACTGTTTGCAGGGAATTTTCTTCCTACCTGGAGAAAAGAAGAATCAGCAAAAAGAAAAGGGTTCTTTGCTCTATAATTTCAAAGTATGGGAGCACCTACACTGGCAGGCTGGTTTGCCACAATTCATCCTTGCCAGGGGTAATAGTGTAGACTGGAGAAGAGTCTGAATGTCTGTCCATTTCTGCCAGGCTAATTTACTGCCCATGACATTGTTGTAGTCCAAGATGGACTTAACTTCCTAAATAATTAAGAGTGCATCTTGGTGCCCCAGTTCCCTGTAAGGCTCCCTGCCCTGACTGCAGCTTACACCTGCCTCATACTTGCAAGTATCCCTCTTCTCATCAGTCACCACATGCCCTAGCAAAGTCTGCTGTGTTTGAAGATGTGTCTTGACAGATGGGAAATCCAGGCTCTTGAGAAATACAGCTTGGCCTCCACCCTTGGCACTTTTCTGACTCATGTTCAAAATCTTGGAGGTCTAGTGAAGGACAGTGGCAATAGTCATAGACCAAGGGAAAACTTGTGCTTTGAAGTTGCCTTTCTGCCTTTAAGCACATCAGTAAATTATTTCAACCTACACTTTCATTTGTTTTTCATTCCATCATAACTTAAATAGAGAAGGATAACATGATAAATGTAAAGGAATATTGTCTTAGATGCTCTAACCCTTCCCCTCTCCCTTGAATGCAAAGATGGTGCAGTCTTCTCCTTTCTTACATCCGTTGTTCTCTACTTGAGATTACTTCTCTCATTTCAAGTGTCACTAAAGTCATACTGTTAGTAATCATTTTAATTAATGAATGAGCACTTAATTAAGATTCCATCTCCAATACATTGGTTTAAATAGCATTTAGCTATAGGAAGTAAGAGTTTTATAATTTATTTTCTATTAAGATGTTGACTGTTTCACTGAATGGAACTATTTTAATCACAATATGCAAGCTGCACTGAAGTTGTTTCTGTATCTTTCTGTTCTCTTTCCATGGATATCCACCATCCTTATATTCAAAGGCCCATTTGAAAAGGCCAGTGATAGAATATTCACATTCATTTTATTTGTTCTTGAGATGCTTTTTGCATCTATTGCAACAGTAGGCCACTGCTACTTAGGCTATCCTTCTAGAATTTTTATTAATAATAATAAACATTCAGGTAGGATTAAGCATGATTATGTATACTTAAAACCACTTTTTCTGAATTGCCCTATGAAGAATGGGACTGTCTTCATTTGAGCTGCAATTTTAAAATACTTTGCATCTGACCTTGTGCTTTCTCACATCTGACCTTGAGTTCTCACTCTAATACAAGGACATCAATCCCATAGATCAAGGGTTGGATAAAATGACACTTAAAGGTCCCTTCCAACTCAAGCTATTCTGAGTCTATGAATCTAGGGGGAAAGATACAGACAGAAAATTGCTTTGTGCATCCATAGTTAAAGTCTGTATATGTAAATTTGAATCTACCCTTTTAAAATTGCAGCTCAAAT